>JAQGAK010000731.1:0-55763 GCA_034696945.1 Lipothrix lubbocki
GAAAATATTCCGCCCTAAATATTGTATTAATTTGTGATCCAATAAAATTCTAAATTGCTGCTCGTTTATACAAAAATGTTGTCTTCAAAATCCAACAACATAGTTAAACGACTTTGCAATTGTTTGGTCAGAAATGTATTTTACACATATGTAGTTCCATGGACAACTCATGTAATTTTGAGATCACGAGAAGGATTTTTTTAATTTGACTGCTGGTGCAGAGTTGAACTTCTTTTGTAGTTTGTACAGAGCAAAAAACATTTGCATTTTCTAGTTTATATTTTCGTTGTGGTTGAAATTTAGTTCACACTTCCGATTAGCGCATCGCTCAACAACGGTGCATGTCCATACGTCCGTTTCAGAGTTCTCCGGGTTTTTGTTACAAAATTTCTTACGATTTTGTTGCAACGCACATAATAAATTTTGAGGTACGGGCAATTTTCAAACCCCCAACATTTCCTCTAAATTAAAGATTGAATATCCTTTGTTAAATTTCTTGGTCAAAGTTTATCGTCAAGAACAATAATTTGTCATAATCGTCCCTTCTACAGAGACTCGTATTTCTAACAAAACATATCATGTGCTTTTGTAATTTCTTCAGAAATAGAACCGAGAGATCAGATTTCTTTCAACTATTGAATATTTGTTCGTAAAATTTGTTTTTAATTTTCTATGCTGAATAGTACTTGTCGTCATTCAAAGACGATATTAAGCAGATATTTCTTAATATTAATATTTTAGCCACACACTATAATTACATCCCTAAAAGTTTTACACTGAAGTTGCAATTTTATGCATTTCACCCCGAAAGTGTTATTTTATATTACCTGTAATATAATTTTAATTAATCGACTCATACAGCTTCGTCAAAAAATAATCCTTAGATTGACGATTGAATGTATCATGGCGCAGGGATTGGCGAGATTTTACATTTTTTATGCTCTTGAATATTTGCAATTATATATGGAAGATTAAAAGTTTTTTGAAAAAATTATTAATGAAATATGTTTTCATATTTTAAATTCCCCTTTCTGAGTACTCTGGATAAAGATTTTGGTTTGTATCTTGGAAATGTAATAGTTTTTATTCAATTAGATATTGTTGCTTGAATAAAAATACGTAATATAGCATTATGCTATCAATAAATGCTTTCAAAATAATTTCACCCCATTCTTTTTGGCTATTAATTGGGAGTAATTCTTCCGATTGTACAGAAAAGAAGTTTAATGTTAACACAATAACACCACATCCATAATTATCTAAAAATTTAAATTTACTAATGAAATATTGAATTTACCAGTAAAATTGAATTTACCAGTAAAATTGAATTTACCAGTAAAATTAAATTTACCAGTAAAATTGAATTTACCAGTAAAATTGAATTTACTAGTAAAATTGAATTTACCAGTAAAATTGAATTTACCAGTATTTAAAAAAACAGTTTTTAGGGGCGGCGTAGACGCCCCTGGTAGGATACCCTTTGTCCATCCGTACGTCTGTCCCTGTACGCGATAACTCAAAAATGGTTTGACGAATCCGGTTAAAACTGGACACATATAGTCTCCTGCCATAAAGCTTGGACAAGTTCGAAGTTGAGCCAAATTGGTTCAAATGTTTCGGAGTTACTCAGGTTTTTAAAAAAAATGATCTGATTTGACTCAAACTTTGTACACATTGTCTTGAGGCACAAATAAAGTCATTATTAGGATTTGAGTTGTATCTGTCAAACCGTTTCGGAGTTACCCGGGTTTTTTGGAAAAAATGTTCTGATTTGACTCAAACTTTGTACATATGGTCTTGAGACACAAATAAAATCATTATTAGGGTTTGAGCCGTCTATGTCAAACCGTTTCGGAGTTACCCGGGTTTTTTGAAAAAAAATTTCTGATTAGGCTTAAACTTTGTACACATGGTCTCGAGACACAAATAAAGTCAATATTAGGATTTGAGCCGTATATGTCAAACCGTTTCGGAGTTACCCGGTTTAAAAAAAATGGTCCTATCATTCTATGAATCATATAGCGTATTCACTTAGCGTCTACGCCGCCCCTTCGCGCAGGCATTAGATTATCGCGAAGCGATGATTTTTTCAGTATCCTTCTTCATCACAATTGCGTGTAGATGATGGGATAAAAATCGCATTTGCTAACGTATAGATGGACAAAGATCCAGCTAATTTACTATTGACAAATTGATACTCTAATAATGCTTTTTATTTGCAATGCAATGAAATGAAACATTTAAAAAGTGAATTAAGTTTTTATTGGTTGACCATAACAGTATACTTTAAATGCTCCGCATTCAAAGTCTGAATGGTATTGGAAGTCTGTATATAGGGGTATTTCAACCTATATAGAAACAAATCGGATCATCTGCGGAAACAATTCCTTGAGTATTGCTATCAGAGGTCCTTAGGTTTCCTTTGGAAGGTACTCGAGTATACTTATTAAATTACTAGAATTAGGATAGGTACAGGAGAAACTATAAAAACAAAACTTCCGTTCACGGCTTCCATCTACATCAAAGTTCATGAGATATGCCCTTTGGTACAAATGGTACACTGTCCTGAGATTGCTGAAAGCTTCGGTAGTACAAATTCCCCTGTTAGCTAATGGACACACGTAACCCTTCTCCATTAATATCCCAGGGTTATCACAAAAGGTAACTTCATTTTGCGTACAAATAAAACCGACCTCGGGTGCTGTGGGAATGCATAACAAATACACAGTTCAGTTAGTAATGAAGGTAAAGTTAATTAGATACTTTAAACCATAGTCAAAAATTACTAGAGCTATAAAAATATATTGAAATTAAACATACTACTTATTGTATGAATCTACTACTACTCTGTATCTACTGTACTTACTATCTGTATCTAACACAATAATATTATGTTTATTATTTTTAAAAAATCATACGTCGGACTACATAATTCCCCCATAGTAGCAGTAGAGTTGCTCTGGGAACATTCGCAAGACCCCTGTTGGTACTTCCTCCAAGTGGAGCAAGCACATCCTTTAAAAACTTCTCCTTCTATTGACCGCTTGAAGTATTCGGCTGCTTTTAAATGGTTGCATGCAACTATAAGGGGGGAAAATTAGGAGTAAACTTGAATGCATATTTCATAATAGGTAATATAATTTTAATAATGTAAATATATAGAAATAATATCTAATAAGGAACAAGAAGACTTTGTCAATATTGACACTTATTGGACGTAAAGATGATGATGGTGCAATGAAGCTCAAATAATTACCTCGTCTTGGTATGGTGTACTCAGTCAATAATGACACATCACATGAGGGTTGTCGGCTTCCACCGTTTGGAAAGAAATCTGCATGTCCAAGCTTCTGTGGGGTTCCGTACTGTGCAAATAAAACACTGCCCATGTTCGAGTGTATGATGTCAACAAAGTCTGCATCACCTGCATGTTAATGACCAATGTCAAAATAATAAATAAATTGTCGTCTTCATGATGAGCTAATGCATTGTGTGATTGTGTGTATAGTGCCTAAGATTAATATAGTTTATTATCTAATACTGCTGCAAGGGTTAAACTTATTACCAGGATCCAGTCTGATCTTTAAAGGGACGGAAATAAATCCGGGACCGGCAGGATCCAGTCCTAATTAACATGAAAACAAACATTTGGTTGAGTTCAATTTCATACAATTTTCTACTCTTTACATGAATTACTCTCGTATTTATATTTTTCGTAATAAAATCTTCCTTTTTAGGGATTTTAACAAAGTATTTACCTGTGATCCGTCCAATACTCTCGCTCTTATTAGTCGCCATCTGGACGAAGTTCCCGGCAATGCCGGCAACATGTGACCCCAAGCTGAATCCAATGACATGCACGGAAGAGTAACTCCGAATGTAATTATGATCCCGCAAGTAAACAATGAATTCTCCAACACGCTGTCCAACCTTTTCGGTGTGCACGGCTGAGCTAAAATAAATAATTTCCTTCGACAGGACGCTCCAGTCCAAGCAAATGATGTTGTAGGAACGGGCAAACGTTCCATTACCGTTACCTTGACTGATCGATTTCTCGGTGTTCAGGTAAGCTATTGTGTTATTGGGTAATGTAATAATGTTAATGGAATAATAGATAAAATCCATATTATTTGTTTAGGGGAAAAATATGAAAATAAACTTTCTTTACCTTCTTTAAGGGACTTGGGAAAGTCAACACTATTTGCAGATTGAGCATATCCATGGATCAAGATTTTAACGGGGTTGTTCAGATTGAAATGAGAATTCTTAAAACTCAGCGGTTCTTCTAATTTTAATTCTTCGGCATTCTCTGGGCTAATAGTAATTTAAATTACAACCATATTAGAGAAATCAAATTAATAAAATTCAGATATAATTTCTTTTTGCATTTAAAGACGAAGAACACAAAGGATTGAATGAGGAAACAACATTTCTATCAAATAAATAATACAAGCTTAATATGCTCTAGTAGTTACTTTTTTGCAGTGTACAGTAGGAATTTTATCTTCGTTACGTCATTATGAATGAAGGGTAGATTCATAAAAATTGAGTCCAGCTCCAAGTCTTGCATAAATCGGCCCAACACTGGAACCGTACCTTTGAATATGTCAAATTGATTTATTGATTTGAATATTATTGATCAAATGACGTATTGATTTGTTTATTAGTCAAATTGAATTATTTATGGATGTATTTTAGACAATTCGGGGTTGCTGGTTAATTACGCAAATGTTCACGTAAGCTAAAATACCAATATCTGTATCTTGTTAAGTTACTTGTACTTTATTGAGTATCTTCATTGATAGCAAATCAACAATGTTATGAACAATATGCGCCGGTAAATATTTTTGACTGTAAATACAACTTCTATACATATGTAAATGCTATTTCTGTATACTTATAGAATTGCGGCTTACCCAAGAAATTGGCAATATTTTGAGAATCCACGTGGAAATTGACAAGGGACCCGATGAGAAGGCTCATGAAGGAGAATTTTCCCATCCTACCCCAAATCCAGGAGACGTAGTGCTGAAACAGGGCAATGTTAGATCTTCCGCGTGCAATCACTGGATAACACTGAACACTGCACCATGCTAACAGGTTCCTACTGAAATGACCGGAGATCAGCAACAATAACAACCGTTGGAGTGCAAGCGTTGCAGACAAAAACGCCATCAAACTAATCAACTTGGGAAAAAAGTGTGTTGACGTGATAAAAATCGAATTGTACATTGAATTGCTATTTTGAGAGCCCTGAATGCAATAGCCTTGATATTTTTGGCGGGCAAAAACTTGAGAAATAATTAGCCTTTCAGGCTGAATTCGAAACGCTTACTGTTGGAACACCACACACACAAATCCTTTAGATTCGATGACATCTTATATCAGCTCTACTATCACTTCGTCACGACATCACATTTCCATTGAGTCGCTCATGACTCGGCAGTCCTATAATATGCTTCGTTTTCATTTAACAATGTAATCAAAAGCAGTTTTTTCTTGGAGGTGTTTCAACGACTAATAATGCTTTTTCATTATTCTCGACGGCTCCTCTTCACACAAATGCGTAGATACATTGCAGGATTTTTGGACGATCAGCGGACCAACAACAGGACAAGAAGGATTCCAAAGCCCCTTTTACCATGCGCTTGTGTTTTAGGCAATGGAGTTACCATTAATAGTGGTATAGAGTGGTACCCATTTAGCAAAGCTATTGTGTATTCTCCATTTCCCCCATGTACATATGCATTCCCAATACTCTAAAAGACTCTCGATTCTCGATCACACACCTTTTTCGTCTTTAGGGTAGGAGGCTAATACTGTCACTGCGGACGGCGAGCGTGCTCGGCCACTTTCGTTGTTATACGGTGTCTGCTAATTATATCGGAAATTATGTCAAATTGTCAGTTACAGAGCTTTTAAATCATAGCAGAGAGGAACTACTCCACCAGAAGTTTACGGATGTATAAGTACTATAGGGATGGGTCAAATGTACATGTATAATTACTTATTTCTATGTTTAGCATTTAGGGGAAATGTATGTACATACATACGCCAAGAATCTCCATTTCCCTATTTGCCCTCAATAATTTCTGTGTGGGCTTCGTCGACACTGGCAATGCATTGTTTACTTTTAGAACTTTTTAAACCCCACTTGTAGTTATAGCTTAAGTCTTCCTCGTAGTTTCTGCTCACCAAATTTTTCAAGGACTTCCTGATTATTGAAGGCCTTTTTTAAAATTCTTTGGAAGGTGTTGATTGCGTTTGTGTAGTATGCATACTATGTATGTGTAATTTATAGATGCGTGATAAGCTTACTATGTATGCTATGTATATGTTAAGCTTACTATGTATGCTATGTATATGTTAAGCTTACTATGTATGCTATGTATATGTTAAGCTTACTATGTATGTTGCATGTTAGACAAGCTTACTATGTATGTTGTATGTGAGACAAGCTTACTATGTATGCTATGTATATGGTAAGCTTAATATGTATGTTGTGTATATGTTAAGCTTACCACTATGTATATTGTGTATGTGTTAAGCATAGTTGTGTAAGTTAAGTATGTACATGTGCATGTGCTACATAGATTCAGTATGTTTTCGGATATTTTTGTCCCCGGAACAGGAGAAATTCAGGTTGATTTTAAGCATTTTGGGCTAGAAGTATTGAAATCAAAGATGCAATTGTAAAAAACACGCGGTAATTAAATCATGTTACTATTTGACCGCGAATCCTATACTACGTAAAATGAATAATGAAATATTGTTTTAGCTGTAGAGTGTAATAAGGTTATTTCGCAAAAGGGGGCATAACCCTTTTGATGAGATTTGACAGCGAGAGGGTTAACATTAATAATCGACAATTTATAGGTAAAAATCTGTATTTGTGAATGCAGGAAAGAGAGTACCTCTGATTGATCAGAGTGACAACAACAAGAGGTAAAGAAGTTGGGAAAATTGTGAAGGGTAATAAAGTCAGGGGCAGCAGAGAGTGTGGCGTGATGTGTTGGTATGCCAAAATTTACTTACGTAATCTTTGAATAAAATGTACCTAGGGACTGCATATATGCCTCCCCGCTTGACAAGTGTGAATGTGCAGGGAATAATCAAGTGATAGTAAATATTATGGGAATACCCTATATAGTAGAAAGTATCAATTAACAAGATTCTGCGAATCTCAATTGATGTGATGTATGTATAAGTATAGAGTCCTGAGGCATCGTAAATATTTGGATGTCATGCTGACAATCGAATTTGCGTTGCTTTTGTTCAATCCTCTAATCCCTGTTGAAGCTTTGAATCCGTTCGCATATACTTATAAGCTTTAATCCTCTCGTTGTTGAATCTTGAATCCAAGCAAAAACAAACTGGGAATCCCTTGCAGGGCAATGCCTATTTCAACCAACGTCAATCCTTTGCGGACTTTCCTTGGTCACGGCAAAATGACAGTTGATTATTATATAAGTATTTTTAGATTCCATTCTATCCTTTTTTGTATACCACACCAATTTTTTGCTTAATTGATTTAATGGGAGCAAAATAAGTAACATTACAGTATCAGAAATCAAAATAAATAACAATAATGACTTTTATCTTCTTTTATCAACTGTATACTTCAAGCACTTCTTTCTTTTCTTGTTCTTCTAATGCTAATTCACTTGGTGCTGGAACATCAATTTCTGTAAAGTTGAATGACGGAATCGTTGGAAGCACTTCTTCAAGAGGGATATTCGGAACAGTCTGATTGTTGATCTTCCCACGGTTGTTGAATCCCAGGGATATAATGCTGGGATAAACCCCCAGCACATACTGATAGTCAGCTTCTTTAACGTGAAGGAAGAAAATGCCACGGGATCTGTAGGAATTTCACATGCAGGACGTTTTAGAATCTCAATTTCCGTATACGTAATTTAATATATAATTTTTTTAAATATATAATAATTTTATTTAATATATAATTTTTTTTAAATATAAAATATCTGTAATAACCAAAATCAACAAAACTCACTTTGAACTACAATGCTCTCCTAAAACAGCCTGGTCATTTCTATTTGCACAGCTGCATTTATTTTCGTTAAAGGTTTGGAAATCCTTACACCGACAGCCTATGTATTTGCGTGGGAACATGATAGACTCCGCGTACCATTGAGGGGCTCTCCGGTGACCACAGCCAACTGAAATGTCAAGATCCAAGTAAACCCTCAACTTTATACATATAATAATAACTTACATAATAATACATAGTGAATACAAATGACTGCAAATAAATAAATATAATTAAACTATATAATACATAAATTACAATTATCAGCGCATAAACAAATTATGACATACTTAGAATCCCAAAAATTGACAAGCATCCAGGTTGTTTTTTCCCACCATTCGGATAGAAATTAGCATGTCCCTTGAAGTTCCCCCCAAAGGTATCCGTGTCACAGTGAATGAAATCCAGGAAATCTGCATCGTTTATAGTGACACGAGAATCTACTAATAGAGCATGAAAGCCTGGTCCGGCTGGGTCCAAGCCTTAAAAGATGTGATTTAAAAAAATAAATTATTTCCTTGAAATACCAGTCCTACTATTTACTATATGTTTAGCAAACACTATAACAATAAAACAACAGTATTAATATTGTTGTTATTTATTGTAAATTCATTTAATTAAAAAATGACTAGAAGTACCTGTGATTCTGCCTACTTTTTGTCCCGTCCGTGCTTCAATACCTCTACCAGCAAGACCGGCGACATGCGCACCTAAACTAAAGCCTACCATGTGTATTTTTGTCATGTTGGAAAACGCTGTGGTTCTTTCCAAATATATGATAAACGTTGCAAGGTAGTTTGCAACTTCATCCAGATGACGCGCAGAATTCACATAATTGCCATCTACAGAGTGAATGCTCCAATCCACCATTATAACGTTTACGTTCTTTTTCGCTCGGAAGTACGCTGTACATCAAAAACATTTGTTATTACCGTCATTAGGAAATTAACGTCGGAAACACTGATTTGTTTAAAGGTAAATGATTAGTCTCTCTGTAGAAATTAGTTACAAGGCAGATCGTAATAGATAAGTTGATTTCATGATTTCATGATTGCATTGAAATGGCAAACCTTACCTAATCTTATCGGCACAATGGAATTAATACTATGTCCCTTCTCAGTATAACCATGGATCAAAATTTTCACATCATTGCTGGCGTTAAAGCATGTCTTGTTAATTATCGACTTTTCTATCAATATTTTTTCTCCATACTGACAATCCAGGGTGTGTAGTGTGAACATGGCGCTGCTTTTGTTGATCCTTGTATGCAAGTCATTGTGAAGAAAAAATAACTTGTTTCTGGTAGAATTCCCTATGGGACTATTGAATTCTTCAATGGAGCCAGGCAATTCGGCTAAATATAGACAATATTTATGTTTTTCATTGAATATACACAACATTACTATAACCGTGAAGACGGCTTTAAAAAAATATAATCAAATCAAGTAATCTCAATGAGATCGACTTGGATGCAACAGCACAAACCTAACATAATTTTAAATAAATAATAATTTTAAATTTTGTTGTCTTCCAAAAATCCCACTATTGGACAGAAATGATAACAATGGCTTAAAAATGTAAGAAAATATTAACTTGTATGGTTGGTTTTTACCTGCAAGTACATTCCAATATAGTAGTAATCCCAAAAATATTACACTCCATTTGAGGAACAGGGGAGAGTTCATTGTATTAAACTAAAACCGTTTTCAAAGAAGTGCTTGCAATCACTGTTTTCTCCTCAAAATCTCCAGAACCCGTAAAAATGGTTACCCTTGCTAGGAAGGACTAAAACGTTTTAATCCCGAAGAAATTCTTCGTCACATTCAATCGTCAGTCTTGCTCTTGTGGAAAGAAACTACGAAGACAAAGAAATTGACAAGCAATGTTGACCCGAGCACAAGCACATTGTTAATGGACAATTGTAAGTCGTATGAGAGTTGGAAATATTTAGGTAATCAATGAATGACTTTCGGCAATACATTTTTGTGCAAGCTGAAAATAAGACTCGGGCAACGGTTCATCCACGTACAGTTACAATCTCTGTCTGGATATTATACATGCACTACTTGCCTTACTGTCCCTTTTACCATAATAAGTGAAGGTTAAGAAGCTAATTCAGCGACTATGGCCTCTCGGTCCATAGTTAAATCATATGTATATCCCATGTACAGTGCAGTCCATTTTCGCTTGTTGATGTCTGGAGCCATCACCCAGGAGCCCTTGGAGAACTGTCCTCATGTGTAGCCGTAAGTGCACTGAAGTTATCAGCTCCCAGATCTGTCAATTAGTTTATCGAAGCAAAAACTCATTTCCCTACATTTGTGTGCCCATTTTCTTTATATGAGAATTAAATAATAACTAAAAATAAATATTACACGTGTATGCCAACATGGAGTATGTATGGTGATCCGGTGCAAGAAAATAAAAATTGTGCTTTTAAGTGGGAGTCTAGAAGGTAATATAGAACTCAAGAATGATACGTCGAAAACATGAAATTAAAACATGATTGAACTTTATTGAACATAAACGATGCTCCGTCTTTCAGAACGATTAATTAAATAATTAAATAAACATAAACAAAATTACATACATAGACCAATTTTCAACAAAATGTACACAGACAACATCTCTGTACAACTCAAATCATTCATAACAATGTCAAACATTCCAAAACAAACAAAAATTCAAGCTTAAATTATGATAAACTCACGCACTTCAATTATAAATTATTATTACAACACTCGAATAATTTACATAGCATGCTATTTAATCACAGCCGTCACAAATTCTAAAAATTATTTAAAATAAAAAATGGAGATAGAAGGATTGCAACAAAGCTTGTCCTATAATATATTGTAGCAAATAAAGAAAATAAGTAACTAAAGTAGATGGTCGAACTTATAAAATGGACGATAAAGCGACTGTAACATAAATAATAATAACACAAAATTAACGGTAAAAAGTGAACAGAAGAAACTTGTTGTTATTGAAATAACTTATTATTTTATATGCTCATCATTTTTGGAAATCCTAGAGAAATGCGTTTTGGAATATTGAAGGGAATAGAGAATGTTTAAGGGTATGGATTGCAAAAAATACTGCAGAAATTAGTAGTTGACAATTTGTGTTGTTGTGTATAAGTATTATTATTATTTTGGTAAGTTCAGTTAGCTCAATAAGAGTACACTATGGGTTGTTTATCTTCTATATGCTTATAATATAATATTGTATAATATTTATTATGTATAATAATATTAACTTAATAAGTGGCATTCGACATTTAGCGTAAATCATAAATTTGTATTTCATGTGCATTACACCGTTGAATTCATTTTCACCCTAGCAATATACTCAATAAATATAGTCATGTCGAGTACGCTAAGATATAATAAAATACAAGGTACATACACAATGACTACCATCCAATTATGACTACCGATACAAACACCAGACACATTAAAGATAAATGTAATGTAATATACTTCGTATTTCGATTTTTACAACATTCAAAGATACAGAATAAAACAAGGTAAAATAGGAGAATCATCTCCGGCGTTCTTGAATCGAATACATCCAGTTTACATATAAAGATGTCAGTGGGAAATGAATGATTAATGTAGTTAGTTGGCCGATAAATTATAAATACTATATCGTTCATCGCCGTTTTCTTAAAACTCTCGAAAATATCAACGTCATAATTAGCCATCACAATATAATAAAATATAAAAGAGGTAAAAATTCTTGCGCTTGTACACTTATACTTTCTATGTACGGTTACGGTTGTGTGGACCATTGTGTGTTAAAATTCCAAACAGAGTTCAATCCAAAGCAGGCATTTAACAACTAAATTGCACAACGCGGAAGTTGATTGTTCAGATTCCTGAAGCTTAACACAAATGTTGCAACTAAATTAACAAATCTAACATGAAATTCCTCACAGGATGACTATATAAAATGTGAAATATTAAAGGACGAGTAATCTCAACCGAAATTTGTTTTACGTCCGCGTTAAACATCTACAGAGGTAAGTGGTTTCATCCTTTAAAAATATTTTCATAGAAACGTAGAAAAAGGTCTCGGTTGATCTGAAAATGGGTCTGGAATATGAATAATCCCTACTATAAAAAGGATGATAGTTATTCGACACTGATAAGTGAAGTATTATTACTATAATTTTGCAGCAAATTCATACTGTAGGCCTTTGAAAAGAAATTAAGTAAGATTTGGTTGCAAATTGCCTGCAAAGCTACGTGTGTCCAACAATAAATTGTGTATTGTATGTTATATATCCATAAAAATACTTCCACACCACAGCAGTAATAAGATATTCCTAAGTTTATACTTCTAAACCTACACATCTATATTCTAATTCATCATATTTACAAAGTTTGCACTGGGACTTGTCGCCTCACGTCTTACGTGCGTATTGCATCGAAGACCATGTAAAATGTTACATTACAATAATCATACTGAATACATGGAGAGAACGAAAATACTGTTCTACGTCACATCACAAATATTTTACGTTAAATTGTATATAGAGTTCAAAAAATTATTACGTCTACCGCATATTTACCTAATCAAGTTACTATGAATGTGTACGATAGATTCTAGATTTTTGCTTTGTTTTGAATTTGAACACCACCAAACAAGCCTAAATCTAAAATACAATCAAGCGTAACATCTACCGCCATACGTACGCAGGTGTATAGCTTCGGTTACATTTGCTGGAAGTCCTTACAATATTCGTTGTACCTATACTTACTTCAATACAATGAAAAAAACTTTACCAGGGGATTACCTCATTTTCACTCAAGGAAATGGACAACATACAATTTTAAAAACATTGAAACCCGGAGGTGAAAAACCGGGGTGCAGTTAATATAAAATTTCATTGTATTGTAGTATACTTATATCTACGTGAAATATTACTGTGCTTAGTAATACTCCAACTACGACCCGGATACAATTAATAGCATATTTTTGTGCTGAGTTACGGTGTATCGTTAACGAGATTGATTAAATTTGAGTACATTAATAGTTATTACAAACATTATCTGGCTATATTGTTATTCATTTATTTCTACAACCCGACAAGACGATCACATCCTTCTTCAAGTACTGTTTTGAGATTCGTCAGTGTCTTTCCTTCAATGAGATTCTGAGCTCCGTATGTGTTTCTTTACATTTTTCTTGAGTTCTTAATGCATATTACTTCAAAAAATTGCGTGTACATTTATCCTATATTTATTATTATTACCATCAATGATGTTTGATATTCTCCCAACACAACTATAAGTTATTTACTCATTGAAAACCCTGAGGTGTAGGACAAACGATAACCAGATTACTATTTTTAAACATTTTATACTTCAAGACTAATATTGTTAAGCCAACAATCTACTTCACAGAATATTCTACGCAATATTGCCAAATTGCCATTGAGTTTCAACCATTTAGTTCAATCGATTTGCTCCGCATAGTAACAAACCGTTTATTTTTTTATAAAATCATCTCCATCGGCAGAGTATTTTAGGGCCAGGAAAATCTTTCGTTTAAGGAAGCTAAAATTACAACGTGGATTTGAATTTAATTGGTAAATTGTATTTTTGTGGTCTTAACATTATTATTACCGAGCAAACACATTACGTGATAAGATTTCTTTCTAGGAACGTCGGCGGATCTGCGGAATGTGTACAACAAGAGAGTTTGTCTCTGTACAAATGTAACAAGACGTGTTAAAACTGTAGGGTAAAGATGTTAATTTATAAACTCTTTAGTTTTACAATTTTGGAATACCATAGTGATGAGTTCTGCATGCATTCGTATAGATCAGTCGTATTTGCACATAGTTACATCTTTTACCCTAATTTAGTATTTACGTAAGTGGCCATAAGCTACAATTTTTATCGTTTCTATAGCTTCTGGAATGTAAACCTTACACTGTCTCCCACTATAATTTACAAGCTTCACTTTTATGACTTTTGTAACCATAGAGGTACTGGTGGTAACGACGCTAATAACCGAAAGTGGTAGAAATTTGTAGGGAACATAAACAAAGTTATTTGATTCTTCCTACTGAATTTTTGAATCCTCAAGACTAATAGAGTCGAAAGTACTACACAAGTTAAGTAACAAAATTGGAGCTTAAATACTTTTGAATAAGTAGCTGAAAAATTAAATCGTACGTACAGCACAATTAACTCAGTCCTCTAAAGTCATGTTTTACTACATTAATAATGAGATCAATGGAACTCAGCAGTGATGGGTTGCATAATATAGTACTTACACTATCAATAAATTAATTAAAAAATTAGGCGCATTCTATAACCAGTCCTACAGTAGCTTCTTTTACCTCTTGGTATGTACGAAGATACCATATATCAGAACAGGTTTAGAAACTTTAAAAACTGGCACAGCGAAAACATCAAAGAAATTACTTGTAGTGACGCAAGCATATCCTTGTAAGGAAAAATAAATTTAACCCACGTTTGCTTGCTTTTCACCAGCCATTAACCTCGTCAACAACACAGTAAATTACAGTATCGTTGGAAAGTATTGTTGAATTGGAACTTTTCCTATAAAATCTTTGGCAAATCAAAAGCTTACAAAACAACCAATGGCTTAACACTGATTTTAGTGTTATCCAAACTACGTAAGTAGTTACAAAGTTCATATACAGAAGTAACCTAAATAAAAACGGCAAACACTTTATGCATTATTTCACAAAGGAGATCTATAATAGCTTTAAGAAGAAATCTGGCTAAGATGCCTTCTTTTACAAAACTTTTCTACAGCATGTACATCTGACACTACGAAATAATTCTAAAAATACACAGTATAAAAGCTTGATGTACGATTTAAAGAGAACTTTTTTTGAATTCTTGGCGTTTTCCTTTAACTCTGTGTTGTAGAGTTGAATATGTTATAATGATTTATATGAATGTCTCTGGTAAATATTGGAATTAATTTTACGTAATAATTATGGCACATGGAATGAGGTTAGTTAATGACTTTGACTTGATGACATATTACTGATCCTCTTCGTCACTTTCTCCATGGCCGTACATATCCGCAAGTTTCTGGAAGCGAGGACCCCACCCATTTAAGTAGTCAAAGTCTTGCTCATTATCATCAGTCCCTGTTTCAAGTTAAGAGTAGGAATAAATACTTGCATGTGATTATAGCTATTAGCTACCTACATAAGAATTTATTATGTCCTTACGACATTTATATAATCATTTTTTTTAAAATTTTGAGAAAAAACAATACCTGAAGCTAGCGATGAAAGCGACCCTGCCGTACTTCCACCACCTTCGTAAGCGTAGTTCCTCAAATCGTCGAATGGAGGAGCATTCGGGTCATGGTCAGCTCTTCTTTTGTGGTCGTCAATGAAGATGCCAACATTGGGTTCACCTCCCGCAACCATTGCTTGCGGGTCTGGCATTTTCATCATATCTAAGACAATATCAATCACGTTAATCTCATAAAACACATCATCAACAAACATGAACATAACTAAAAAAAATACACCAAAATTACATGGCATTTTTGAGATCATCATTTCATGACCGGGGGCGCCGATAGGAATTTGCAATGGGGTAATGTCAAATGCCGTCATATCATCTTCACCGCCGCCTTCGTCGTCGTAGTTAATAATGTTCTCTCGGACGTCATCATCAGGGCCAGGGTACTTAATTTGAGCCTCACGTCGTCTATTGTACACGACGAAGACAAGGACCAGAACTAGAAGGTAATGATTATTAGTTTAAGTTAAATCATAATTTCCTGTTTACATGACCTGCATGTCAACCAATCTTGTGAACAACTCATTTAAATGTACCATCAGAGCACACATCATAACTCGAAATGCCCTACGAAATCACAATTTTACCAAATTCCCTGATTTCGGTATCAGCAGTAAGCATTTATGAATCAACACGCAAAATTTTTAAATCTAAAATAATAAATAAAGGTTACAAAAACTTACCCAACAAGACAAGAATGCAAACAATTAGTGCAATAATAAAATCTGTAGAACCGGTGATATATCCCGAAGGAAGTACAACTAGCTCACAGTCTTGACCAGAAAATTCAGTAGGACAGATGCATGTATATCTTTTGTCATCCTCATGATTGATACATGTTCCTCCATTAACACATGGTTTAACTTCAATACACTCGTTAATATCTTGGCAACTAGAACCAACAGCTCTTTTGCCCTCGCGACACCTAAGAGATTTATAAAATGCTGTCTCCAAGACTTGGACAAAATGCAATAATGCAACCCGACTTTGAACCAGTTTTCAGCTGTCTCATTTTTTTGCTCGACTTGAATTCATGGAATCGATTCAGTTTGTTAATATGAAATCAGTAGTGATAGTTTAGAAAAATTTAAAGCAAGTATAAGTATGGCTCTGTACATAGTATAGATTAAATCGTAGACGTTACCAGTCACCAAGATTGTTAGTTGACAACGCTATAATATTACGTTAAGAAAGTATTTTAGATCTACTTTACCCAGCCTTCTACTTACTAAGAATTATTAGAAGACAGACGAGTATTGCAGCAAGAGCTCCCATACTAAGTGTCAAAATCTGTCCTTCGTGATACAGCTCACAGTTTTGTCCCCAGTAACCCGGAAGACACTCACAATAGTACCGGTGAGGAACTTCTCGATTGGAGCACACGCCGCCGTTCAGACACGGATTGTCTTTACATTCATTTTTGTCTTCGCACCGCTTCTCATCAGGACTCATTTCCAGTCCCTCCCCACAACTTTAGTACGAGAAAGTTTAAGGTAATTATGTATTATGTAAATTACAAAGATTCAAACAAAACTACTTAAAGAAAATAGTTAAGCAGATAGTTGTTAGCCAAAGAACACAAAACTACATTTCAGTCGTAACGAATTAGAATCGAAACTCGGAACAAAATATACACAGCTATATGTATTAAAAAGCTTGTATTAAATCAAAGAAATGTTAACAAACGTAAATATTTACAAGTACAAATTAAACAGAAAAAAATTGACAACCAATAGTCGAACACAGCAAAAGAAAAATGAATGCCGGTGAAAACTGATATGTGGGTGCGTAATCATGGTAAGATATAAAAGGCTGGACTTACGCGCATTCGTACTCGTTCCATAAATCAACACACTCAAACGGAGGAGGACAAATCACATTTTGACAAGGTTTATTCGATGGGCAATTTTGAACTAGATTTCTGAACATAGTTGCTTGACCCCACTGAGTTCCATTCAGTGCGGGTGGTAAGGGAAGATGCTTACCCTCCAGACGAATGTCATCCAAGCAACCTTTATTAAGCAAATATGTTATGCATTTAAAAATGATCACTATCAAAAAGCAAATTCATAACTATTTGCTTTGTTTGTTGCAAAAGTTATTACCTTTTTGATAGTCCGCATAAACTTCAAAGGATCTATGCCCAGTGTACTCTGCTTTACCTCCGGCGTAGACACCTTCCTGCTTGTCTACTAGCATCCACTGGTGACCTTCAAAACGGAACGTTTCATTGTACTTTCTTCCTTCTCCACCATCTAGCTCGAGCATTGCCACAGATCCATGTCGAGAAACCTTTAAAGTAAGTTCAAAATAAAAATTACTGATATCTCCACAAAAACGCTTAGGAGTTATTCTTTACTTTTATTTGTAACCGAAAACGTACCTTCACGGTGTGCCACTGTCCGTCATCCACTGGAACAAATGACAACCATAAAACTTGTTCTACCGTTTTCAAGCTGTTGAGGTTAAACCGGAATCGAAGACGACTGTCCTTGATCTGAAATGAGTTATCAGAAGTACAGTTAAAACAGAATGATGAGAATTACCCTTGGTTTTTATAGAGTCACAAATCATACCTCTAAGATTCCGTACTCCCGATTGTGCTGGTCACTAATACGGAATAATTCCCCATGAGCTTCCCTGGTTCGGAATCTTAATTGAATGAGGGTGGTAAAACGATCTGGTTCGAAGGATAATGCATATTTGATATAGCTCTGTGACTTGAATGTCGTTGGAACGGTTCTTATTGTGCATCCAGGTCCCATCCAACCAGGCTTGCATTCACATCTGGGATCATTGTAGCTTCCAACGCAGTGTCCGTTTTCGGAGCAACCAGATATCAAGCCATTGCCAAGACAAGCATCTTCGATTGGAGTGCAGCCACCAGCCATCTTATGTCTCGAATGCCCAGGGTTTGCCAGATCATACAACTAAATAATACGCCGAACATTAGACCATGTCACTGGTGCCGCTGAAGAATTTATAACCTAGTAATAAACTTAAGTACCTTGCTGTTATGAACTAAATTGCGAACGCATCCATCGAAAAACTTGTTGGTTGGTATGTGTCTCCAAAGATACAGGTTGTTATCGAACTGGTCAGTGTACATACCACCTACTTGGAGTGGAGTATTAACGTTCAAGTATTCATTGAATGGAGGAATGTTGCCTATAGCCTGACAGCTAGACGCATCAAAATCGCTGGGACTGCCATCGTCAGCCTCATTAATTCTGGCGCTCTTACAAAGATCCACAACCATTTTGACAGTCTACACAAACATAAGTGAACACAATTCCATATTAAATTATGAAGTACCGTACTACTGAATGCGACAAGAATATATTCCCATAAAAACTGACCTCAGTATCCCAGAATACGTCGATTCTATGCCAGTCCCCATTCGCTAGACTACCATTAGTTTTTAATTTGAGTTCCAAAGTTCCGGATCCAAAATCAATAAGTAGTCGTGGTTCTCCTTTGAGTAACTCTAAAGAAATGAAATCTGAAACGATGGTTTCATTGGGTTCGGGAGCCACCATCGGACCGTTGTAGAGCAATAACCCATCTTCACGTTTAGTGATAAATTCCAAGCTCAAATGAGATTCTTCACACATTTCTAATGGAGGATACCAAGCCCAGTCATTCTTATGGAAAGTTCGACTGCTGATTTGACAGCGCGGACCATCTCCCCTGGGACAGACGCACCTACGGATAATAAAAACGTTTGATTGTGTAAACTGTTTTCGGATTATCATACAAAACACATAAATACATATTCAGTTAGAAAAAATATATAGAAGAATCGTATTTGCACTCACATGGGACCAGATTTAGTTTCAATACATCGTCCACCATTGTAGCACTCGAATTTATTACAAGACTCTTTATCTCTTTCCGTGAAATTTCTTGCTCCACACATGCACTCAGCAACTGTTTCAACTCTCACCCCGACTAGAGCCGTCTTATTTGAATTGACAGTGTATGGAATCATGCTGATGTCCACCGAGTTAGTGCACGAGCCTTCACACGCCTTGTTCTCATACAAACACTCGTCGATTCCCACCATTGTTATGTTAATACCAACTTCCCTCTCGATCTATTGGTTGAACAAATACATATTGGAATAAACTTACAGTCGTAATTTCGTCTCTAGAATTTTATGCTACACACTATTTTATACTGCCAGTGCAAAGTTTCAAAATTTCCTTCACAATTGCTATTAAATATCCAACAAGCCTCGGTTATATTACTGTATTAAGTAAAAACAAGCTTACCTCTTCTCGCTTGAGCAAAACAATTCCATTCAGCTTAACCGGTTTATAGAATGGGGATCCAGAAGCTGAAAATCGCACGTCTGTGATGGGTGGTCGACGTTGTTTTAGCATTACACTAAAAATGTCAACTTTACTCTCGTCCGTACTCAATATCGCAGCCAATTTCGACCGAAGTTTTTGCGCCTTGCTTTTTACTACGGACTGGGACTGGGTAAAATAACGAGAAAAAAATATTTTGACACAACATTTTTTTAGGCCCTCCTTATTATTTCTTTAGTAGACCAGAACATTGCTACAGTGCACGAAACAAATAAGTCTTACCTTATAATCCCAAATTCGTATGAAATCCTCGTCAGATATCCCGGCTATGCGAATAGAGCCCGAATTAATCACCGCCTCTTTCATTATATCTTGCACTATTACCGTTACATTGGCAGGAACTTCCATTTGCGTATGATAACGGTCGAATACTTGGAACTCCAATTCATACCTAATTCGTAAGAGTAAACAACTTTGTTGTAGTTCATAACATGAATAGTGGTGCACTGGGTTTTTTAAATCATGGCTTTAGATCTCATCTATGCAATATTACTAACCAAATTTAAGCTTAAATACCGACACTGCAGTGAGTTGTACTAGAAAGCTAAGGGAGTCATAACAAGTTACAAAAACTTTAAGTTAAGATCTTACGTTCCAGGTCTCGTTTCCTGCTTCATTGTTATCACTCCCGAGTCTTCATCAAGTATGAATCTAGGATGCGGTCGATCTCTTTGCACCCAATAAAACTTCTTGTCTGGAAGATCCCAGTCGTCCAGGTCGTAAACATACACCCGACCTATTTCCGTGTCTGGATTTGATCCCTGAATGGATTCATGCCACCAGAAAATATAACATTAATACACTGTAAGCAGGTGGATCAGTTCAAAATACAAGAACATGTTTTCCTTCCTTTTGTACATTAAACGTTATATTGCCACAAGTATTTCGGAAGATTTGAGCTCCAGAAGTACAAGTGCTTCAAGGTTAATGAACAGTAAATCTGATAAACTTGCTTCATTGGTTTAGCCATTTTCACAACATGTATCGAACATACCTCGTAGTTATACACGAAGATTTCCTTCGAGCCTGGCTGCATCTTGTTGTCATTGATATCTCCAATAATAACGGTAAGAGTACTTGTGCCTGACATGGCCGGATTTCCTGAATCTTTTATTACAATCGGTACAAGGAACTCCTTTCTTTGTTCCCGGTCGAACATACGTAGGGAGGAAACAATCGCCATTCCATCACCGTTTGCACCCTCTACAAAAGTCACATATAACAGCGTAAGAATTAGCCAATGGAATGCTTGCCATGGTGTTTCAAAATGAGTTCCAGCCAACTGGATGCATGATGCAAAAATGTTTAAAAAAAATTAGGCCAAAACATTTGCCAGAACTCCTTTGACTTTTCATGTTGTACCAACACAGCCATTCAACACTGTGAATCCTTAGTTCAAAGGTTCAAACCTTATGAATATTAATGGATGACTACTTTATCGATCTGTGAAAGAGGTAAACCATTTAGAAAATCTTACTTGGATCATGTTCAACTTTGAACGAAGCTTTAATCTCATCAGCAGCATTGGGATCCATTCGGAAAGTAAATGGTGGACCATTACCCTTTGAACGATCATCATCATCTGTAGCCAGAACCTCCACAACTTTTTTCGGTGGTTGGTGCTCCGGAAGAACAGGCCGGTAATCTTTCAAAAATGTGGGCGCGTTGTCGTTGATATCCTGAACGATAACGGTTAAAGTTGCTGTCGCCGTTTTCGGAGGCATGCCATCATCGATAGCCAAAATTTTAACCTGAAATCCGTCAATTCTTGGAATCAATATCATATGCTAATACATGCACAGAATTGGTGACCAACTTTCATGCCAACCACGTCCTCATTTTCCTTTCCAATTATTTTCTTCTACAGAATGATTTCGCTATCAAGTATTTTACAACTAATTTATCCGATCATTCCTGCAAGCCTTTCTCCATAATCGAATTATCTCCTTTGTACATTTCCAGTTAAAGTTTAGTTACGGAAATATGTACGTAATTCGAAACCATCCACACAATATTTGCAAAAACCCCAAAGGAAAAAAGTATGAAGACAAATAATGGATGGAAAGTTGATGAAAACCTGCTGGATGAAATTCATATAAGAAAAGAAACAAAGAAATAATTTGAAGGGAAACTTACTTGATGCCTTGGGGTATCCTCTCGATCCAAACTCCTTTGAATAGTTACAGTGCCGTCTTGATTGATGGAAAATTGTCTTTTACGGTCTGAAGTTCGATCAATAGCGTAAGAAACTTTGCTCTTTCCGCCCTGGTCAGGATCCGTAGCCTTGAATGTTTCCAGGCTCTTGCCTACTTCGGCATTCTCATATACCGACACTTCAATGTTCGGCTTCTCAAACTGCGGCTTGTTGTCATTAATGTCCCGGAGAGAGACCTTGACCCATGCATAGGCAACGTGATACTTGTCGTTATCATTGTCATCACCTTTGTCATTGACTTGGATACGGAAGCGGAACCCTTGACTTTGAAGTGAATCTTCATAATCAAGTGGTTGAACGATTTTGAGGGAGCCCGTGCCATCGTTGTTTCGAACCATAGTAAATTTATCCGCACCATAACCGCTGTTCTCCAGTACCTAATATCCGTTTATGAAAAAAGAGAGAATACACCGAGGGAGTTAGTGCCGGCCGTGCAGTAGTTCATGATGGGCTGTAATGTGTTGAGGTTACGTAAGTTATGTACCTTGTAATGAAACTTATTCGTTTCATCTTCATCGTGAACGGTCACAGTGAGGATCGGAGTGTCAGGTAGAGCTGTACCATCCGTTTCATCTACCTCCGTGTACCATTCATCCTTCGTAAAATGGGGAGGCATGTCGTTGATATCTTTGACTCGTATAGAAGCCGTCCCGGTCCCTGCAACATTCCCAAAAATGACCACATAAGAGAACACATAAAGCCACAGGCACACGTTCCCGAAGTCAATTCAATTCACCCTCCCAACTAACCAGCCAACCAGTCAACCATCCAGTAGCCATTATCATTTCTGCTCGACTTCTCTTTCAATGGTCTATTATGTATTAGTGAGTTAGCTGAATCCGAAGGAGTTGAACGAGAGAGAGAGTGAGAGAAAGTCAGCTCGACATATTCTAAGCTAAACTCCCATTCTCTTCATACCTACCCACTAGTAGTATATATTTTACTATTTTCTACCACAGTCTAGAAATCCAGGCATTTCTTAAGGAAGCCATCTATAAGTCATGTGAAAATAAAATATCTTGCCTTTAAGCCCCCCTCCGTCCATGGCGACGACTTGTATGGAGTAATCAGGAGTTTTCTCTCTATCCAAGCAGCAAACCGCTGTCTTGATCACTCCAGTATCTGGCTCGATTTCAAAAATTGGGCGTCCTTGTTCCTCGTCAATCACATTCTTCTCGATCGAGTACGTCAACTTGGCATTCGTACCTTCATTCGGATCATCATAATCCACCGCTGTCATTGTCATTACCACCATTCCTGTTCAACACATAAATAAACATCACGTGACTTTGAGCTCTTAAATTGCTGAATTCACCTTTGTCCCCATGCACTTTCACCGGCAACTGTTATAACTCCACAACTCACATGTGCAGCTCAACTTCTAGTACGATCTTATCCAGCCAGCCATTTAAACTCAAAAAAGTTTATCTACAAAAACTTCATGATGCTGATAAGACCTTTGAGATAAGAAACCAGGAGAATTCTCTTACCCGAAGTTCCATTTTCCGTCACATTTCCTATGTAGATGCCGGAGGGGAAAATCGGAGCATTGTCATTGATATCCTTGAGGTTAACTTGAACGTCACTGTAGCCGACTAAACCTTCGCCACCTTCGTCCTGAGCGAAGACAGTGAAACGCCACTGAGCTCTACCATTCGGCTGATCTCTATCCAGCGGCTAGACGACGATCATAAGGACAATCAAATTGTAACCTTGTGTGCATAGACGACTTAGAAAATAAATCAGGGCAAAAGAAAGAAGGGGATAAACGGTGAAAGAGATTTCATGTTCCCTCCAAAAAAATCCTACATCCCTTTCACATCACCTTTAACATTCCCAACTTTTTATACACTGGAGCTGTAGTCAATAAGTCCATATAAATACCAAACTTAAAATTTCTTGGGTAAATGCAACTATTTGATTTTAATCTTTGTGTAAAAAAGAAGACGAAGAGGAGGAGGAGGAGAAGGAGGACGACAACGAGAAGGAAAAAAGGAAAAAGCCTCCCAAGCGTTTCCTTTCATATGAAAGGGGGAACGAGAGAAGAAAGGACATTTGAGAAAATGCTTACCTTAAGGACATAAATTTCCCCAGTGGTACGATTAATGTCAAACTTGCTATTGCTTGGGTTATCAGGATCGATTCCTTGTCCAGTCAAGAAGTAAACAATATTCTGTGGCCTGTCTCGATCCCCATCGTTGGCTGTTACCTATTCCCCCCACACAAAAATCCCGTTATCTCACCAGTCCCATGTGCCATTTGATGGCTGATACACATATTTTATATCCTCATAGCTCAAGGACTTCATTTGCGAGACAATACCAAAGCAAGCAATGAAATCAAGTCAACTACTATACATACAAGAGAAGGGAACTCATAAATGGAGAAAGTGAATATTGTACAATAAAAAATTAGTACCTATATATACACATACATATATCACATTATAGCAATGAGTATATCAAAGTATTATTGTCAAATTAAAAACAAGGATATAAACTCGGGAAACTAATAAAAGCATAACAAGGAAGACGATGGAAGCAGAAATTAATATTGTTTCTCATCTGTAACACTATACACTACAACCCCCAAATTCCAAAGCAGGATCAAAGCGTATCACACCAATAGTTCTATTATAACCTTGGATACCTTAATAATATCTTGATCATACACATTGGAAGATTTTTAGCAAGGAAAAATATTCAGGAAAGGATAAAAGTATATATGAGACATAAAATGTCAAAAAGACAAACAAAAACTAAGTCAAGCGTTTGAAGCAGACAAACTCTTAGCATTTATTTATGAGTCCGCAAACCTATAAAGTAAGTTTATCTCCGCCTTGGGAATGACGATAAATTAAAATGCAGATCCATGCACGCCAACAACAAGCAAAGCAAAATATATAGATACATGTATCCACATGTAGACTTGCAAAATCAATAAAGCGCATCAAATGTCCGTCGCTTCTGACTTTTAGTCCTCCCATCAAATCCTATTCAAGTGTAAAATTAAATCTACATACAGCCATATATAAGTACATATATGTACATTACATGGTAAACCATATCCAAAGAACACACGTATATATGTATACATAGTTGTATACAAGGGTGTGAGCTAGTCCATACCAACCCAAATATCCCAAAAACAACAAGATAACCGACAGAATTGTAGCCACCAAGAAAAAAGCTCATAAATTCTCATAAAATGTTATTGCACCGTTAATAAAACCATTATTACAACCCCCTGAAATAATACTTTACACCCCACTCCGGTATATTATCATATACACACACAGTAATATAAGAGTATAAAGTCTCCACGCGTCGAATTCCCCGTCGAACCTTATTAATCCTACAATACCAAAGAAGCAAAAGAAAAACAAAGATAATACTCTCCAAAAATAAATTGCTACTATATACAAATAAAGAAAGTACAAATGTAAAAAGTAAGACGTTATACTACCAAACCAATACCAAAAAACACATGCGAAAAGAATACTGATTAAATTTGTCGAAAATAAAAAGTCAAAGTTCTAAACTAAAACTATAATAACACAAAACAACTAAATACAGAGCAAACATATCATATAGAGTGTTAATAATAAAGAATAAAAATAACAATAGTACATGAACATAATCAAAGAAAAAAAAACAAAACCAAAACAAAAAATACCTGAAGTAACTTAAGAGGTAAGGCTCCGGAATATTCTTCAGCAATTTCAGTTGTGTAAATAGACTGACTAAACACGGGTGGTAAATCGTTTACATCATTAATTCGTATCACAACTGTGGTCTCATTCTCAAGCAAACTGTCCGATGCAACCAACGTCAAATCATACTGAAAAAATCAAGTTTAAACCAAAACAAAACTCAACAAAATTTGCAAGAAACGGTATCGAAAGCCATGCGGTGGGAGTAATAACCTTAAAACATAATCATTTTAGTAATTATTTAACTATCGTTATGAGATGCAGTCATTGCATCGCGCCGTAGTAGTCTTGGTTGTAGATTAATTTCTGTTGCACAAAAAAAACATGCTTTAAAATCCTTTTCCAAACAGAATCAGGTTTGATTCCGCACGTCCACGTCGCAGGAGAAACAAATTAATACAAGCAAACCTCAAACTACTCCGAAAACACTTCGACCAATGTCAACAAATACAGTGTATTTGCACATGTAAAGTAATATTACCGAGGAAAGTATCCACTGACCAGCAATCAGCAATGGCATGTAAACAGAATATACGCTACCAAAAAAAGAGCAAACACTCTGACTGGAATAATTCTAGTCTAGTCAACCAAAGATTGTGGTTGGATTCCACCACAAAAATATACCCTGATATACATAGGAAATACAGAGCTCTCACCCCGGAAGTTCATCTCACCAAAGGGTGAGCTAAAAGAGAAAGCGAGAGAGAGAGAGAGAGCGAGTACAAGAGAAAGACAAATAGACAATGATGAGGTTAGAACTGAATACGTTGCCAAAATACAGGATCAGGGAGAAAGAGCCAAACAGCTATGCTTTCCCTTCCCTATGGAATCCGCCAACGCAAGCCCTTGAAATCTTGAAATATCTACAAACACTTTGTTCAATCCCTTCCCTATGTATGTATATAGCTGCGGTGTTCCAATGAAGCCGCAAAGAGGTGTAAGCGATAACTTCTGCAGTAGTAAGTGTCATCCGAAGCCTGTCATATGCTTTTAGAACAATACAGTGAAATAAAGGGTTCAACTTGAATACTCCAACAACTATCGGGAGACACTCATCATTGATTGCCTATTTTAGGATAAGAAGCTTGACAGTAGGATTGCACCCAAGAAAGACATTTATTTTGGAACCCTGACAGTGAATTTCCTTTTATGCCACAGCAATACAGACTTGCTCAAAAAACAATACTCTTCAGTTTTTGTACCACTCAATCTAAATGCCTACTCAGAAATGACCTGCTATATGCACATAATTATAATCTACAAGCATGTTTATCTTCTACAATGTTATCTACGAATAAACTCGTCAAAACACTTTCAACAATGTATCAACATACTTATGCCACAAGGTCAATATAAGTATACGAGTATTGAAAGCATGTCAAATGAACTATCATTAACTAAAAGTCAGCATATTAAACATACGTAGAGGTATAAAATGGCTTTACGATGCACTCTCTTAAAACTACTCCGCTAGCAGTATTTCCCGCCATAATCTCCTCGCGCTGCAACTCCGCCGAGCCATCGTGTATGTTTAACGAGGCGATGCATGCCAACGTGAAGACATCACAATGGTATCTTCATCGTCATGACTGTCGTCGTAACTAAAAATAAGCATCTCGAATCTCGACTATAGAGATACAGAATGGATTCAAATGAAGCCTCAATGTACAATCGTTCGTAACTATGTACATATATAGTACAACCTATGACTTGATTTCTAGTATAACTACAACACCCACCACAGAAGAAGAACTGAGAAGTTGAAGGATATTCCTATCTCACTCTTTTCATCGTCGAAGCCACATTATACATAGTACATGAGTCTATAGTGAAAGTATCTGAGCTATCAACTGAAGCCCGCACACATCGTTGTCATCAATACATTCATGCTTTCATAAAAGCCAGGACAGTAAATATGAAATGACAGCGCGTACACGGAATCATTTCCAACGGATTTTATCTATCCCTCTTCATTTCCATGCAAGTAATTGTTTATGTAAATGTGTGTTCTACAGCTCCTTCTCATAACTACTCAAGCCGTATTTGCTCTTCGGTAGTTGTAGTAGGAGTAGTGTAGTAGTAACTCCATTCCTATAATGCCTACCCTTGGCACCGCAAACAACCAGTCAACATCAATGAAACACTGTGGCAGACTGAAATGAAACTCGACAAGAGGAAATTCCCCTTGTCCTCCCCAAGTTCAACAGACAAGGCAAACATGACTCCTCCGCATGGAGATACCATAAATGTAATAAACTTCCATGGTATAAAGATCAACCTTGAGCGGGGACATGGACACAGAGCAGCAACAGTAAAAGATATTGGAAAGGACAACAAATTGCAAACGGCATCCTTTCCTGCATTCAATCATATACCCCTACAAATTTAAATCCCCACAAAAGGAGCACAAATACTAAAGGGATGAAACACATCGTGAACATATAGCGATACACTCATGTACATACTTTCAAACAGAAACCAGACCATTCCTTCATAAAAAATTGCTCTTTGTTCGCAACCACGTACTATTTTCACGGCCCCGCTTATCGCCTTCTTTCCCACACACACGACACACACAGTGTTAGAGAAGGGTTTAAAAGAATTCCTTTCCTCTTCACTGCGTAAACTGCACTTATGTGAACATTTACAGAGATATATTTTAACTTCTATACACAACCACCCCATATATATAAAGACTTTGCTACTTCCCACATTTCCACTTATAATAATAGATATCACATGCTTTCCATCCCAAGTCTTTCCCCGCCATTCTCGGTTAAGCCATTTGCACACATCTATGATCGTTCGCATTCTGATGATGAGCATTAATGTATCGGCTAGTAGTTCTACAGTTTCCAAAGACTGCGTTTCCTCTGCTCTTCTTTAAAGAGGATAGGCCTTGGCTAAATTTACGTGGAAAATGGACGCTACGGATATTTTCCAGGAATCTACAAAATTTTACAGCAGGGCTGTAAATAAATGTACTTCTCAGAAGCATCCGAGACTACAGTGGACAAGGACGCCTAAAAATATACATTATTTATGTTTCGAAATAAAACTATTTTACATGAAAACTGCAAATCTCAAGCAAAGAATTATACAGAATATGAAAGAATGTGAAATATCAGGAAAATATGACCTCATATGTTTGCCGAAGCAAACCTCTTGTGACACACAAGTCTAATAATAAACATACAACGTCAAGCCTTTCCGGTGAAAACTAATTGTATGTGTATACTACGAATACAGAAAAGGCTCTGTTGCTTACAGTGTGAGTGTGAGCCTAACACTAAAGCGGAGTATCTAACCCTACCCCAGAGCAAATCAGATTAGCATAATAAAACCTAGCCGCCGCTTAATTAAAATCTGTCCTGACAAATGATCTTCTGACTATGGTGAAACTTGTGAGAGCGTGTAAAAACAAATAAACCCTTAAAAATGGTTCATTAAAACCACTATGGGATTGGGCATAGAAGCTATGTACGTAGGTATAGTAGATTTCCGTTCCAAACGCACAGTACTTTCACCCAGTAAGGTCGATATTAAGCTTTCACTTTTCGCAGGGTTGATATGCTAGACTTTCACGCTACTACTACGATGTTATATTTTCATTCTGCAGTAAAAGTAACGTATTCACCATATACATACAATATAATATATGCAAGGCATCAAGGCATGCAAAAGGATATTGTTTAAAGCTTCCACTGTATAAAAATATAGATACCTATATGCAATGTTCTCACCCCGTAAGGAGTCAAGGCATGTGAGACAAGAAGCTTAAACAATAACCTTCGAGAGTGGAGTTGGACTGAGACAGAGTAACGGAAGAAGCCAAAGGGAAAAAATTAGAATGACTTCAAATGCTTCATGGTTCACCGCTAATCCAGTACATTACTTTTAGGTACATAAATCCTCTCTACAGTGTGTGTCTGTGTGTGTCTGTGTGTGTGAGCCAGCAGTATCTATAGAAATAGCATACTCTGGCTGATACTGACAGTCTGTATAGTCCTTCATACACACAGAGAAATAATTGTAGCATGCATAAGTGCCCCTCTACGTATAATTTCTAGAGTAAATTCCTTTTTTTAAAGTAATTTCTACATATGGGTGTATATAATTAGGCGATTACTGCATGTATAAACGCAATTCATTATATCTTTCAGATAGCACTTTACATACTCCAGAAGAAGCTAAAATGAAACAGAAAACTAAAACTTTCCTAAGAAAATCGGGGTCGTCTCAGGTTTCATTACGGACTGCTTAACCGAAACTAATACTTACTGCAACGCATTCAATGAAGTCCTTTTTCTTAGAATCTCTCGCTAAGTGTACGCCACCACATTTTCATATTTATACACTTGAACCCGAGCATTTATATACTTTTGCAGTTCATTCTGTAACTATCTTACAGATAGAAAATTTCTAGAATACGCGGAATATAAAGGAAGGGATACAACCCTACGGTTCCCCCCACCTTTTCCTTATATACTTAGATATATGCATATGGTCTTGTGGGGAAGGAAAAGCTGCCACACAAATTATAGCAAAAATATTCCCAAATACCATCCTCTCCTCCAAAAGGCTTTACAATCCTCTAAACAACTACACTTAAAAAGAGTCTAGAAGCTCATCAGTCAGCTCAATCTGCTTTTTCTACACTTTAGTCTACCATTATACATACTATACTCTATCTATATTTATAGTTAGTTCTATCTGTATACTTCCAGGGAAGTTGCTCTTCGCAAGTTTATCTTCCTAGTAGTTTATGTACCTTACACAAAAACTTCCAACACAACTATCCAGAAGAAACAGCAAAAAATATTGGGGAAACGAAACCTGCAAATACACTTTGCAATGTAATGCAAGTGCTTGGAATTTGAGTGCAAAGCCCATTGAATAATATAAACATGTATAATTACATACGTAAACTCGCAAATCATATACACATGAACAAGAAAAAGACGAGTGGTACCCGTCATCAATTCCATCATTTTCTATCGCTAAGTACACTTGAACTAATTCATTACATTCATGTACTCAAATCTTTGCTATCATGTTTAAAAAACCTATTAGGTTAAAAAATAAAAATACACGGTGATACAAATGGTATTAAGTATCTATATAACAGAGTAAAATAACCTACAAGCTTTAAGTATGCCAGTAATGAGTTGAACCTTCAAGTTGAAACAAGATTCGAGATTGAAATCTGTTCAGATGAAACAAAAACTAAACCTTGGAATTGGAAACCCAATCAAATTAAATCCTCGAATAAGAAAAAGAGCTGCTGCCGCTCTAGAGAAGTCTGCATTATTTTGCCGAAAATTGAAGCCTACATCTTTTCACATGCAACAACCTTATAGTACTTACTACACAAGTACCAAGGAACATGAAAAGAACAAAAATTAACTATACAACAAGGATCGCGGATTAAATCCCGTCATTTTGGCAGGCCCATTGTGCAAAAGTGGAAGCAAATTTCCATTTCATACAAGTACTGTACTCACAATTCTGATAATGCAAAAGAAATTCTGCAGGAATCACAAAAATGCAGCCTCGAATGAGTGTTATGTACATGCATTATATGGATGAATACCCTAAAACGAAGCATCCCTAGCTGATAAACCTATACAAAGCAATGAAAACAAACCTATGGGAAAAAATTCTTAGGGGGAATACAGTCGGCATTCAGATTAGACTAGGTCCAGGCAGGAAGACAATGGAAAATAAATGGAATACGACTGCGGAGTCGCAATAAGGAAGGAATCAGGTCAAAAAATATGCAGGCACACCAGTATAGCAGTAACCCGCGACAGGATATTAAAAAATTCGGTTAGGGATGACAGCTCGGGGAAAATAATATCCAAATAGAAATTTCATCATTTTATAAACCCCGAGAAATTAATGTTGAATGCACTGTGAGCTGTAACGTAACAAAGGGCTCTTTATCCAATAGAGAAACAACAACTTGCAGTCAAAAGCTGAATACTGGTGATATACAATAATAATAACGAAGTCAAAAGATAGCTACTATTACAGACAATTTCATTCAAAGCTGGAAGAACCTCGGCTCTGCATAAGGAAACTACCTAAATAACCAAAAACAGGGGAAATTCAGGCTCAAAACGAACAAGAACGGGAGGAAAAGTCAAAAGACCAGCCATCAAGAACAGGGCCAACCAAATATGAAACTCGATGAATAAAAAAAAGGCTCAACAAAATTGTGCGAAGGGTAGGAAAAAGATATAAGTACAATGGTGCATATATACGGAACCTTATGATTGTAGGAAATAAATGGTCTATAGTCAATATAAACACGTGAGAAAACACGTCTACAAACGAGTAAAATGCACAACGCAGTATGGAAACTCTATATGATGCACTCATACCTACCTTTGGAAAATAGATCTGATGATCAGAAACGAAAATAAAATTATAATGTAAATAGATATAGCAGCATGGAAGCTAATGTAAACCATAGGGCAGACAAGTTCAAACAACAACAACAACAACAACAAACAAACAACAAGACAGGAGAGAGAGCAATTATAAAGGACGGTACAATATGCAGCCAAAAATGTCTATTTTTCGATATAGAGAAATAGCATAAGAGGAAACAACAAGAACATTTCTGCCAACAATAAGCTTTTGAGAGTTATGAATAACCTGAAGAACGCGTTTAGGAAGATTTCTATCGTCCTCCTCAGTAATTTGAGTTTCGTAGGTAGGTCGATCAAAGACCGGTGGGTTATCATTGACATCTTTCACGTTGATCACAACCGTCGTCGAATTCTCATTCTTGTTATCCGATGCCGCCAACTTCAACTCATACTGAGAGAGCACGGGACAGTTATCACAAACACTCATCATCAACATAATATATAATATACATATTCACAATATGTCATCAACTATATAATGTTGAAGTATCATCTTTAGTAACTGGACGTCATTATCAATGATAATTAGTCGTGTCATTTTCAACAGTAATTATTATCATTATCATGCCACACGAACAACGTCGTTAACTCCACCGCAATGACTTTTATATCACTATCATGTCATCATTATTAATTACTAGCATCTTAACTTATACACTCCAAAACTAATTTATTCCAACGTTCACCATACCATAACCTCGTTGAGCCTTGAATAATTAAAAAAATTTAAATGTCTCTAGCATTATAGCAATGGAACGAATATGTATTATAGAGTTTGGAAATTCGTAAAAAATGTTTGAAAATTTTAGTCGTGATTTTCAAAACAAATCATTCATTTTCATTATTAAATCAAGGTTCATAATAACATTTATAAGTATATTTATTATTATGTATTTACAATAATAATATCAATAAAGCAAATTTTTACTTTCACTCAACTATGAACGAGCTTGATCATCTTAAACCAGCACTGTAAAGTTCCAGGACTGTAAAGATTATGACAATGACCAACAATAAAGAAGTACAGTCCCAAAATCTCAAACAAGGTCTTAATAACAACGTCAACAATAGTAAACAAGATGAATAAATGGAGGAGGAAAACTCCCCACTGGAAAGAATTTCCTGAGCTAATCCTCGCAACTAATTAAATGGTCAACGAGGGAATGGTATGCAAGTAGAAAGTATCATTTATACTCTTCTCTATAGATTGTATATATATAGATACAGCTACAAACTTGGAATATCCAAAGAAATACAGGACAAGACAAAAATGAACAAAAATAGTGGACTTTCTTACCCGCTTCCTGCTTTCATAGTCCAGAGGACCAGCGACGTAAATTGCTCCCGTCATATTTTTCACAGCAAATGCTCCTCCAGTATTTCCTTTAGTGATTTCGTACCGAATTCTTGAAGCTGTTAAGAAAAAAATATATAACCGTAGGGATGTTTAGTATATGTATTTCAAATATAACACATATTACAGGATTAAACATAGTCTATATCTATATGAATGAAGACAATGGTAAAATCAGTTTAGCGTGTTCCACTGTCGTCCACCATTATATCCTTTTAAGATCTTCCCCATACATAACCCGTCTCAACATATAACAATGCTACACAGTAGTGCCTTTCCATTCATTTCAATGACAGCATTTTTCCATCCGGTTGAACAGAGTCTTAGCCTCAGAATGGAGTGCCCTGTGTGCTCGTCCTCCCACTCTCCCAAATACATCTTAGATACTACATGCTCTTTCTCTCTCTCTCTCATATTACAAACGTACGCTTTCCATACGAAACCATTCAGCTCCAAGTTTATTATGAAGAGCCAAAAGATAGGGACATTTAAAAGAAAACCCGTTACTTCCTCCTCGTTACACAAACTCATACGTGACGTTACCATTATTACTATTAATTCCATAGAGACGAGGGAAAATACGGCGGGAGTGCTTATAAGAACAAAATACTTCCATTAGCAATATATAGAACAATCACACACACAATATCCTTCTATATTAATACCCCACACCAGTAAAATATAATAATAATGTTCATCATTCAAACTTCTCGCATGAATGACAAAGAACAATCCCGTCATTCATCTGCATCATCGAGAGTGGCAATACTTATTATGCCTATAGCTACTTCACTTCTACAATAATTGTCATTATCGCATATTGCAATATTGCATTCTCCGATTCGCATCTACTTTTATAGCATTCTTAACGCGAATTCCTATTGTTGAATACCTCCACTACAGCTGACAACTCCTGCTTGTTATGTATTCATCTATTATTTTCCATGCTCTGTCGACAGGAGCTTCAAAACTCCCCAACGACAGAACTTCACTGCTCCCAACCTTCATTCAATACCATACTTTCATTAATGGAAGTATGGTAATCACTACAAAACACCTCGTTTGCACTTGCTAAAACATTACTTCCTCCTTCAAAGACCACAAAACATAAATAGTACTTCTATCTTGCAAATTACTCCGCAATCAAACTCAAGCCACCGCTGTATAGAATATAAAATTCATAGTGGGTGTACATTCAAATCACATCCTGAGATCTTGTTCCTGTTAAGTCACTATATAGAACATGTCAACGGAAGGGACTTCAACCATTCGTGTGCTAAGGGATGTAATTTTTTCGGATGAAAATAGAGTAGCAGGACGGGCCTTCATCTGATTGCAAGTTAAAATTTATGGGGAAAGGGACCTGGGAGAAAATCTCTATCTAAGAGTTTTAGCAGCACTCTTATACTTACTTTGTACGTTACTGAAGTACATCACCATCCATCAAGATGCTGCACAGCACTAAAAGTGTTATTTATAATGTCAGTACGAGTCTTGTAACATGTTGTACAACACCGTGCGATATAATATGAACTAAACTTGTCTCCACATTCTTGCAGCAGTAAATTACATGACTTTTTTTAAAACGCAACCATCACCGCGAAAGTAACGGTGAATCTAGAAACTACATCAAAATATTGAAGACTTAAAATTCTACTCACTTTAATGTAGAGTCAAAAGATTGAAAAAAATTCAGTTCTAGTACAAGACAAGATGAAGACAATTTCATTCTTCTAAAAGAATGGAATTCAATTAGAAAATATATAATAAAATTATACCTATATATAAAAAGTATCAGGACAGTGGAATTGAATATTATATACCTAGTTACATACTTAAATTTACAAGACCCAGATCTCCATACACATACAAGAAGGATAAGGAGCTCACCAGAATAACTTTGGAGTTAGTCAGGATAAAATTAGGGAAACACTTAGGGCTCCTGCCTCAGCATATGTAAGCTACATGTAAGGCTATACATGGACCGGCCTTATTGGAAACAAACTTAAAAGAGGGTAATACAAAGTAGATAGAGAGGGAAATTTACATAAAATATTAAGCCTCAAGACAAGAAGAATCTCCTGAATCGATGCGCCTTCCTCTCATCTGCATTATTATAAAATATTCTCGCAAGCACCCCTTGTATAAAGATAGGCCCAGCCTCCACACAATATAAGCTACAAGCTTGGAGAAGGTGTGTGGTGTTCCTTGCGGACGAGAAATGAGACGCGAGAAAAAAGGGAAATTGCAACAACAAGAACAAGTACACTAACAAGAGAGGAAGTAAAAACGAGGGAAGGAAAACAAGTAGTATGCAAAAAAATAACAAATGTCTTTTTCCTTCCCGGAATATCCGGGGATCTATAATACTATCTTACTTCCATAGTATTTATACTATAAGAACACATAAAATACATACTATAAATATACTTTAATATTTGTATGCAAATATTACATAAAAGGGTACATTTATATTCCATGTGATGAGCATACATTACATTTAGATTATAGGACGAGAAGCTAAGGGACCAGGGCAGGATGAGTAGATCAGTAGTGTGTGTGTGTGCATGAATCCCACACAAATTTTTAAAAAAATTTGTAAAAGCCTACTATAATTTTTCCATTTATTATTATAAGAGATATAGTACAGTATCTGCTATTACTATACTTACATCATCCTTTTACGGAATACAATTTATATCAAATACTAATTTCTTTCCTCACTCTCTTTCTCCTTCCAAATCTCTATATATACCTAGTTACGTATGCATTGAGACAACACGTTACCCCACAAGTCCCATCTTACATTATACTTCAAACACGTCCACACGTATAGATATGAATACACAACAAGCATTTGGCACGACACTTTTACACAGTCGCAACTATCCGGACACGTAAGTATAGCAGACGAACCCCGACACTCACACAATGACTTTATACTGTTTGTATAGTAGAAGGACCCCACTGAATATACATAAATACCAACCATCCCATTCTTTGCAGCTAATAATCGTAATAATAATAGCCCATTTGCATAGCAACTGCGTCGTTTAAATAGATTTCCTTGATCTCCGTCCGCATGAACATACAATAATAGTACACTACATGGGGGGAGACTTCCTCCCTTGCATTTAACAAGTTCAGCGGAAACGGTTCTCATTTTATAATAACTATAGGCAGAGCCCCACTTAGATATAAATAGCTTCATATTAGATGTATTAGTTGATAGTGCATACATGGAAGAGTTATAAAATCTGGCGAAAAAAAACGTTTAGGAAAAAAATCCGCGAAAAACTACAAGTTGAACTAACAACGGAAGAACCTTGAAAAAGCAAAAAAAAGCTGCACAAAACTTTGCCATTGATTCCCTGACTTTCCTTTCCTTACTTACACAATGGTTCAGTTTACTTTAGCAGCACGGCAAATCCGATGAGAAAGACAAGCAGGGCCGTAGAAAAATACCAACAAAATTCTATAACGCCGTAATAATAGAATTCCAGATTTCTCCATATCAAAGAAACCTTGACGGTGAAAGGTATGACGAGTATGGTTACTAGTAGTAGCTGTTAGTGTTGTAGCTGGTAACAACGAAACAGGAAGAATGGCAAAATGTCAGGAAGTTGAGATGAGTAGCAGTAGTAGATCAACAAGAAACTTGATATAGCTCACTTCTACAAAACTAAGATTGCACTTTTGCAAACTTTCAAAACTTTCAAACTTCTAGCACCAAAACAGTAGGTTTTCCGAAGTACATATATTCACATTTCAGGTAGTATTAGCAATTAGAACAGGAAGTTATCCAAGCTTTATGAAACTAATGGCTCGATTAAACTGTCCAGCAAAATTCGAGGGTATCATCAACTAATCTTCTTAGCTAACGTTACCCCTTGGTACCTAGAAAAAGGCTTACTCCCTATCCCATACATGGTCATATACATATAGCAACGTTACTAAAGCAAGTTACTATATAAAATATAAATTTAAAGCACCTATCAATAGTATAAACGGACTTATATACATACAGAAAACAGTATTATTTACATAAATAAGAATATCCAGACTGTCCCCCAAAGCAACGACTTTGGTCCTTTGAAAGGCCAGAGCCCTATTGACATTCAAAGGGGAACTTGCAACGCGTCCTTTTAGTCGTCGTCGTCGTGCAACAACAGTAACAAAAAAATACAATTACGTGACTTTCACCATCACATGTCTTATTCCAGTTGAAAAACGAAATCGTTTCAACCCCTTCACTTCCTCCGCCTGATTTGTAAGCTCTTTACGTCCAGAGCAAAACACATAAAATCAAATCGCCTATTTCCCAACATATTACGCCCTTATCCCAATACGCTTTTACTTTAATCCTAATAGGCATGGACCCACTCAACTTTCTAGGTCCAAGATGCTCCTATATAAAAGAAAGACGACGGTCTCATTACAATTGTTGAAATATTCGCCAAAATATATATACAAGTAAAGTAAAATTATTATGGCAACAAATTATATTTATAAGATATCAACGATTTAGCTTTTTTTGCTAGCGTAACAGATCGTCTTCTGAACGACTCCATTGTAGGAACTGTATAGTACAATTTATCAATCTAATAGCAGGAGGATAATTAACTATACAAAAGTGAATGGGGATTCTATAAGAACTTGGATGAATGGATTTAAGACTTACAGAGACATTACAGGGTCATTAAGGATGTTTATCTTTCGAAACCCAGAGTAGAAAGTTTCTCCCTTCATCCTTTTCTACTTAGAAATCTTTCATCAATCCATATATCTATCTAGTACACATGGAGAGTAAATTTTAAATTATACCATTTCATAGTCCCACATCAATTTTTTTAAAAACTTTTTCTTTCCCTCACACTCATTTTATCAAACGGGATAATCTCACACGAATTTTTCCATTTCAACATCCCATCCTTGCATTACATGGAGAAATTCTATTTCCCAGCGTCTCCTATATCTTTATTCATATTCCGTATACTTACACAATGCTAAACGGTATCACCTTTAGCATAAACATGTTATGGTTGAAATGCCCAGACAGCTCTGACATTCCACGAAATCATCCGTTGCCATTTCCAGATAGAGTGTGCGGGTTACTCATGGTACAAAATGCAAGGATTTAAAAAAAATTCTCATGTGTATAAGCAACCTTCAGAAATATCCGTTCTAGTGGAGGATACAGGAAATGAAATTTAACTCCAGATTACATATCCACAGTATATATGCATATGGCGATAATAAGTATTGTAAATAGAAATAGGGAGAGACAACCCACGAAAAATGTTGATATAGCGAATTTTTTATGGGCAAACAAATTGCATACCCAGCCATATTGCCATATATGAGCAACATATCATCTGCTGGGAATGGTCAAATTTTAGGGATTGTCAAAGATTTTAGAAGACTTTTTCAGGGGTTGTTATATCGAGGATAAGTCCAAGGATAGAAGATCCAAGGGCGGCGGTTGAGAGCATGAGAAAACCCTTGAAAATAAGGCTATTTCAAATTGTTAGTAGGAAAAAAACAAGCGATAACAATCTTCCCTGCTGTTTATAAACTTCCATTAATATAAAAATACATATGTACGTCAGTATCTTTTGTGATATAAAAATATGAAAAAACATTTTCTCCTCAGACTGCACGGAATGTGTAGCAATGAAGATAAATAGTTTTCAACGGCTGATCAAGGTTAAATTTATCTGCTTCTCCCATGAAAAAATACCATTTATCAGTGTCACCACCTCCTCATTTCTCCGTCTCGCGCTCCTCTTATAACAGCATATAATACATAGTAAATACAATTTTGTCTGTTTTTATTGCACAAGTACCGCTTTCTGTTTCGGCAAATACAGCTTTCTTGTTTCTGCAAATAACTAATGCAGTTCAGAATACATACTACAAGTATGGAGAGCTATAGAGAGTACAGTTATAAGAGTATATACATTTTATAAGGAAAATACATTGGAAACATTCAAACGGAAATAGTATCCCAGTGCTTGAGAACTGGAGATGAAAAAATGGAGGAAATAAATTTTTACGACAAACTCAGTCATTAAATACATTCTATATATAAGTACAATTCTATATGTACGAAGTATAAAAATACTCTTGAACATAACATACACAATTTTAATATATTCTACTTCCAGTTTAGATACTCAAATGTACTTCACCAAGTTCTAAAGATTTTAGTCCTCACTCGCCAAAGGACTGCGTAAGTAACACGCATACATAATTAAGTACACATATCTAATCTGCAAATATATGTACAACCAGCAGAATTAATGGCAGAAAAAATTATCCTTTTCCGGACCATCAGACACGCTCCATTTGCTAATTAAAATTTAAAGGTGGTCCAGATTCTACCGTTTCTGCATAATAAACCATGTTAAATCCAAACATATGAACTAATCTAGTAAGTACCTTCACCACAACTATTAATATCATCCTATTATCACTTATTTATATTATATCCACTGCCAAATGAAGTACCTTTTGCTATATGTTTTAACTATGTATTTAGTTCCACTTGAGTAAATTTAAACTTCTTTTCCCCACCTTCCCGCAATAATTCCTTAATCCTGTGAGGAATTCATGTATCTATAAGTATACTATATAATCTATAAGTATGTACAATTAATATTTTCTGCTAGGATTATACCATTTCAGGAAATTAATAACGTAGCAAAAATCTGTCCAACTGTTACACAATTAAATAATGTAGTCCTGACTAGTACAATATATAACTTGGCATAGGTATTTCAACAGCAATATTGCAATTTCCCATAGCAAGTTTTCCGAGCCGCTGAACTTCACTTTGACAATCAAACTTGCTTTATCTTTATTAACTCAATTTATTGCTCTAATAATTCTTACATTCCCTTGCCATATGCTACCTTCCTTTGTTCCTGAACACATTAGATTTTAATAAAATAGATTAAAATCAGCAAAATTCCCTAACAAGTAATAAGTCGTACATGTTAAAGTATTTCATTTCATACATGACAAAGTACTTGACAGAGTTAAAAAATTACTAAACTTATAAGTACCCGTAGCTTCAAACCTTAATAACTGAAAATCTAACAAATTTAAAGTGTGGAAGTTCCATTGAAGATATGCACTTTACATAGAAGAATACAATACAATACAGAGGTAACAAGTTGGAAAATGGCGACAGCAGGAACTACAAGAGCTCTTGTCAAGAAGATTAAAAGAAAGCTCGTAATTAATAAATGCAGCTTTCTACTTTCCAATCTTCACCTGTGCAACAAGTAGCTTACAGGTATGCCTGTATAGTTAGTCTCATTATGACAAAAAAAGTCCGCCAACGACAAAAGATATAAAATCGCAGCTTGTCAAAGACACAAAGGAGACATTCAAATTCAGTAGCGAAGTTCACAAGCTCAATCACCTCCGGAACGCTAAGGACCCTTTCATCTTCAAGATAACAGCATTAGGCTAATGACGCCTTTAGTAGTATATTTCACTCATCCAATCATCAATTTTTAGCATCAACTCCTCATATACGTTACAATTCATTGAAAGTTCCTACACTACAGGAACTCAGGAGGTTGCATGTATTTAATTAAAAAAGCCCGGTACATAACAAAGTCAAATCTGCAGAGATCCTTCTAGTAACAAGCCATGTTGTATAAAAATCCCTGAATTACTATATTCCCTACGAAACGGAAATCCAATTCTTAGTCCTACATAGACAGTTTAAATTAAAAATAATGATAGTGTATTGTAACTTGTAACACAGGTATGCCTGATATTGAACGATATTGAGTCGTTCGGAGAAAAAAGAGAGAAGAGCACCAAACAGACATGAATAATGGAGAAGTGCTAGAAGCTATAACTGCAATAGACAGCAGGGAAGGGAAATCAAAGGGAATCCTTGTATTCCAATTAAAATGTTCGATGGAATAAAAAATTCAGACAATTTATATTGAAATCATACAATAAGGTATTGCCTTTCATATAAGATACATACATACAAAGTTATTTGAATTCGGTATTGGCAGTAGCACATTCAAGTATACTTATATTTTAGAGAGAGATATTAGCATTATAAAAAAGCAAGTTGTAAGTTGTATTAAAAAGAGAAGGAAGTTACAACAAGCATCACTAAAATCTATATAGAATACGTGAAATTTCAAAAATGAATATTCGAGGGAAAAGGAGGAATTCTGACATCATCAGCCTCATACCAAAAAGGTTTCTCCAAATTTTTCTTTCATTTCTATCTGGCTGTTCACCCATTCACTCTGCTTTATTTCACTGTTAATCTCTTATACAGTGCTGCCTTATTTCACTTTGTGCATAGCTTCTGCCTCTCATGCTTTTCTCCTTTCACGCTTCCCATGTACCCCTTATATACGCTACCCATTTACATGTTCTTCGTACGCCGAGTATTTCAATTTTCCTCTCTTGTATGTATCTATGTATGCTCCTTATTTCACTGCTCATCCTCTTTGTCTAGCCTCATTTTTAAAAAAAAATCTAGGAGACATACGACGCAGAGGAAAAGAAGACGAAGAAGGAAGAAGAAGATGTAGATGTCTCAACGCTATCTATTACATTGTGAATGCATGCCTTTCAAACAACTTCAATTCACACTAGACAGTTGTTGTACAGTATGTGCTGTTGGATGGATTCAAATCCTTCCTGCCAAAATCTCAATATAATTCTAAAATTCTTACATTCATATAGATGCATACTATATAAAACAGTATAACAAATCCAACAAGTATACATAACTGTCTACACAATACTTATATACACACAGTCCAGCATCTGTTATAAACTTGTTCACAGAATGATAGGATCTGCTGACTTGGATTGTACATTTACCATATATGAGTACGTATGATGACAATGGGAATAAGGACGAGAATGCACATCAGGCAATAAGAAGCACTTGGATGAGGAGCAGAGGCGACTGAAGGAAGAGAGAGAAAGAGAGGAAGCCTCAGAAGGAGCATTTGTTTAACTCTCTCACCCTCCTGCCTGCCTGCCTTAAATTCTCTTCTGATCTTTTATGTAATACTTCCCAAGTATATCTATCTACCTTAAAAGTATAAAGGTGTCTTGAGGTCTCTCGTTCGTTCGTTCGTAGAAAAAAATTTGGCAGAAAAAAGAGTTCAATGCCGACTGCCGACATAGAGAGAAAAAAAACGAAAATGTTAGGCCTCAACTGTGGGCGTCAAAGTCAAAAACAGCATTATTTGGAATTGCATATCAGTAACTTGCACACACATACAAAGAACAAAAAGAGAATGGGATTCAATAGTTTCGAAATTTATTGAACTTGAAACCTTTCCAAGATAATTCATAGCACTGTCTTCAATTTATTTGTTACTCGTATGTTTTCTTCGAGCTTCAAAATGGACAAATGAAAACTTGGTAATATACACCATTTTAATATTATCAAAATTTGAAATATGACAAAAATCGCAATATCACAGAAAGCGAAGGGATTTTCTGTAAGCTTAAATAAAATCCTAATTTTACTTTTACAGTGATTTTATCATTGTTTTAAAATAACAATTAATTACGAGCCCAAATCAATACTTTCACATACACACACACATTCTAGAAATTACTTCCCAACGAAGTCTGAATCGGGATTCTAAAATAACGCTTTGCCATAATAAATAACGGGAAAACTGATTATTGGTATGGAGATTCGCAAGAGTTATGGAAGGAGAGGGAACGTTACCAATGAGAAATATTTTATATAGTGTCAGCTGGTATAGCGATATATTACAACAAGCTTCTGAGCACACAAAAAAGGCAATCAAGTTAATATAAGTATAATTTCATTCCCAAGCCCAGGGACTGGGTGTGGAAGCTTACATATAGATATTACATATGTAGGTATATAGGTAAGGGTACCATAAGTTGTGCAAGGGCATCAAAACAGACTTACTATACTTATTCTTTGTCCCAGGAAACTTACTGAGAGAGAGCAACTTTCTCTTTTTTACATACATACATATAAGGATAGAAAAGACAATTATTATTTCTACAGTCTAAATTCAATTTCCTTCCACGCGGAATTAAACGAGAGACAACGGGCTTGAAAGCCCATTAAGGGGTTTTCACAAAAAGACTCTCAAACCGACAAAAAAAATGATACGTTATAGAATTTTAAATGAGCAGCATGATACAATACACTTAAAGATAAGTGCCAGCCACCAGTCTGATAAGCTACTTTGTGGACTCAGTAGGATTTTATATTTCTTTAGACTTGCGTGCCCAATCCTTTCTTCATATTACGGAAACTGACTTTCCTCTATGAAACTGACTTACAAACTTATTTTTAGTTTCTAAGTCCACGGACATAAAAACGATTTCAAAACGACCAAAAAGGATTCAAATCAAAGCTGTGTACAAAAGAGGGCCAAACTGTATGAGAATTCATTTAAAACGACGACAAACTACTAATGTTCCTATACATACATACATACAATAAATATCAGAGTAGTGAAAACATCAACACAGTGTGAGTCGAGCAAAACCAAAACACAAAAAACCAATTTAATATTTATTCCCACTAGAAATCTAATATTATAGAGTGATTTAGTTAGTCGACATTATTATTCAACATCTATCTCCAAATGGTGCTAAAACCCTTCCGAACGGGGAAATTTCAGGTGCGGCACCGACAAGATAAAAAAATAGCAGGAAACAGATTTTAAAAAAATTGTGACGTGAAGGAAGTCTAACCAGAAGACACTATACGCAAAAGTTAAATTACATCAAGTGAGCGTTTAAACAAGTGGACAGTCTCGAGGAGTCAGGGGACACTAGATTTATAGTAAAAACTTTAGTTATCAATTACATATATAGGCCAATCCTTGAATGGAGAGCAGATTCCATAACCCAGTAGTGCTATTTCATATATATAAATATATTATTTTACAATATACAAACCCCAAGAAATAAACTAATGGAACCCTGCTGAATGGTAATTTGGCACTAGTCACAATTCCCTTCTGCTCCAAGTAGCTCCACTAACTAATGCTCTATATACTAAAACTACTTGTGTGTAAACCTGAGGAAACCACAGTCCTGATAAGAAGACCTAATAATATAGAAATCTTTGTATACAAACCTGAACATATAGCTTGTGAATGTAAGCCTGAAATGATACAGAAATCTTTGTACATATGCATACATGGACCTAAGACGGTAGAGCTTCTTATTACACACTAACCTGCAACCATGTGCGTAAGATAACATCCAGAAACATTCCATTTACCCCATGTAGCATGAAATTTCCGGAAATACAAGGGAATATATGTGTATTAAACAAAAGGAGAATAGGGAATAATAATACGAGAGTTTTAGTGAGATGATAGCGTTAGGTTATGGTTTTAGCCCGTTAGTTAACCCCATGGATCATGGTCTCACCACCACCACACTACCACCGCACTCGGCGAGATCAAAGCAATATTTTCCTACCAGATGAATTTCCCATCAGACAAGCCAAGTCAAAAGACAAATAGCTGGAGGATTTCTCCCGTGATTTTATCTCCAAATCATGTAAATAAGAGAGAATCCTACTGGGATTACTCTGCCAGACTTTCTTTGTAATTCCGTCTTGTTTAACAAACTTTCCCCACAACAAGACATATGACTTTACATCCCCAATCCCTTTCACTTCCCCCCAATTAAATCTACCAGAACAATACCACGGGAAGGAAACAGCAGAGATCCCCACGAATAAAAACCTTTGGTATATACTCCCATAAGACCTATATTAGGATAGAAACTTTCGTACACAAGTATTTTAAGTGTAATCTCCTGAAAAAACTCCTCGATTAAATGTTTCCTTTTAACCTACATATATAAATGAGGATCACAAGAAGAGCGAGAGAGTGGTGGAATAGTAAAAATATAGAGAAGAAGAAAAAATGAAAAAAATTAAGAACAAAATTCCAACACTCAACTATACACTGCAACAAACTATAAGACTTATAGTTAGTACTGTACTATAGTATACATATACACTTCAACATCTTCTATACACAAAGTCGTCCTGAACACTACTAAACACTAACAGAACCACGAAGATTCTTATGCTTGTATAACATTGATTCACTGTAGTAGCCATTGTAATCTTATGACTCTCGCTCCTTTCACCCGGCATGCATCACCATCTTATCTGTGTCGATCTGAAGCACAAACATCTAAATCAACTTCAAAAAACTTTCCCCATAAACTTACATTCCTTCTTAATGCTTCTCTTCACAGTGTCAACTCTGGACTCGTCAGCCATATTTCTTTCCATCATCCTTATCATTCTGCTAACAGTCACAAATTAAAACAAAATGCGTATAGCCATATGTGCGGATGCTACAATTCCCTGTACTGACTAGCACTTTGAGGACGCATGTATAGAATGCTGATACATATTTACAATAATAAGACACTCCGGGGTTGAAATGAAGCTATGAGAATTCCATACGTTACGTACCAAGATTGGAATAGCTTCCGCCAGCCACAAGACGATCAGAGCAAAATTACGGGTGCAAAAGGAAAAGAAGTAGAAAAAAATTATAAAAGGAAAGAACAGATGAGCGGAGAAGCCGATGAGGAGGAAGAAGAGCAATATCAGTAGACATTAACCACAAGGATATCTATATATACATCCATTATTAAACCAACCATCACATTTCTAATAAGGACAATCGATACTTGAGCGAACATGACCGATGCCATTGCCAACCCTATTGCTTTGTCCTCTTGATTGCATTCTTGGCTTTCCCCATATATCTATATACACTGAATGACACTGGATGGGTACTCAATTATAAGCATAGCTTACTTATGCTCAGTTTGCACGACCCAAAGTCTTCAACAGAAGATAGTACATAACTTCAATCGACTACCTCCAAAACGAGTAAGTAAAATTCTATATCCACGAAACCATCTTCACAGTATTTTCATTAAATAAACTGACAGCAACCAGATACTCGCGACGATACTGCAGACAATTACCGAAGTGATCTTGTGAACGTCAGAATGATAGTCGTATGTTACTGCCTAGTGCCTTCGCAGAAGCTCTTCAGGGTCTAGATCAACTTCCAATGAATTATGATCTACCTTAATCAACTACAGTCTCCAAGCAAATTTAGATTCTTGCCGGAAGTTCGGGGGTAATTCAAATATAACGGAAGTTTGAACTACGTACTCTGTGGTGGTAAGGTTCATACTTAAGCTTCATAAATTCAGAAATTCTATCTTTTTGGGATGCCTGCAATGTTGTCAGCACTGTATTAACTAATGACAACATTAGCTACAGATACAATGTGTATTTATGTGAATCATCTAAAGTTCACAAGGCGCTTTTTACGATTACAATGCGCTCACAAATTGTTTATAGAGCTTTAAAAAAACATTGTTTAAATTACACTAAAATTGAAAATTGTTTCCAAAAACAGGCAAAATTCAGAATGTAAACAGAATACGGCAGACTGAACAGCCAAAAATTGCGTATGGACAGGATCCCTAATAGACGCGACGTGTAACCTAATCAGCTTCAACAGAGGTAAAGCATAAGCGAGGATATTATAAGATATGGTCGGATATAATACGTAAGTTAATACACTACACAAGCCCGTAATTTGCAAGTGAAGTGCACTGACGCTGACTCTATGTTATGCAGAACGGGACACAATGCTAATAAGTAACGAAGGAGAGAAAGCTTTAGAAGAAAGTGAGGAGAGTGCCGGAGGAGGTAGAAAGTTTCACCAGATAGCACCAACACATGTTGCTGCAGTATATGTACAAGTTGATGTGAAGAAAAGCTGCCGCTTTCCCTCCTGAATCCTATTATAATTCTAACAGCTCCCGCCAAAGTATATTCTCCATTCTCATTACATCCATACTTGCATCCATTTTATGCCTCACATTTCTTAACAATATTTACTGGAGTATCCAGGACAACAATCAACACAGCTGAAGCAACAAAAATCAGTAAAAACATTGAAAATGTGCTCCAAGATCCAAGATACTCGTTGTCCTGGAAAACTAATAATGCTGCTGCAATGGACGCTGAAAAAAAAAGCAATATAACATGCCTAAAAAGTGAACGGCGATACTTTTTATCTTCACAACATCACTTGGTTATTGATTACTGAGCGTTTAGTATCGAACTGTTGTAGTCATCGATTGTGATCCACAATGTGATGTGAATAGTGTTATCAATGTAATATTTCAGCGTTTCTGCCAGTAATATTTCAGCGTTTCTGTTAACCAAAAATGCTACACAAAATATTGAAACTAAAATGCGGACACCCAGAACAAACCTCAATAATTTAAGGTTTCCCCTTATTACAACGATCATACCTTGAAACATTCCAATTTCATGACCCAATCAAAGTTCCAAAAGGTTCTGGAATAACAAGTGAAAACGTAGGGCATTTCAGACTATAAGGAAAAAAGGGTTTAACTACTTGGCCAAAGATTTTACTTTTTATAAATACATCATCCTAACGTTCAAGTTCTCAGAGATACGACTTCAGAATAAAAAAAATCTCCCCGTTCCCTTGAATAAATACAGTGGAGTAAAGTGGAACAAGAGAGAGAGAGAGAGAGCTGAAGTTTAAAGCGTTCCGTACATAACTCTTGAATCTTAACTTTGTCCCTTGGCAATTTCATCAATTCCCATTCCTATTTCTTCCATGGTCTATATTTCTGAATAACCATGGAGCTCCTCGCAGTTACATATATACATACATAATAAAGCTCATACGGTCGTACACCCCATGTAGAAAAAAAAGACTTGTTTTTTCTAAATTGTTCTCCACAGTTGGAGAGCCTTCATCTACTCCTTTTCCCCACAGTCTAGCAGCCTCTCGCTGCTACAAATAAAAAATATCCTCACTCTCACCCTTATACACATACACAAGGAGTTTAAGAAAGACAGAACAAAGTCCAAACTTTTTTTTTGCACATGGATCCACGCATACATAAACCATAAGGAACATTCACAATAATATTCATACTAAAGAGTTACTTAAATTTTCATAACAGCGCACAAAAAAACGTACACTTTTGTAGTAGAATCTTATTCTTACGTATTCTATTTGTACACACACACACACACACACACACACTGATACTCCTTACACCATCCAATTCTCCAAAGATAAGTAGAATATTAGATCAGGCTTACTGTTTCCATCTTGGACGAACACAGCCAAATAAACATCCTCAAAGCAACTTTAGAGTTTATAAAATACGTTCAAAAAATATCTCTTACGGACACAGTTTATCCCGCATTTCTCTAAATAATCTGTTTTGGAACGCGTTTTTTTAGAATGCAAAGGATTAAATTGAATCTGTACATATTTTATACACAACAAACCAACGATGTTATTTCTAGATGAAGTATATTAAGTCTGAAGTATGCACGACATTACTAGATTGTATTTAATAAACTAAAGTCCTTATGGTATCCAAAAACCCTTTTGAAAAAATTTGCTAAAAGCTTTGTTAAAAAGTTGGACATCTGTGTCTGCATCAATAACAATGCCTACCTACCTGCTGTTGAAGAAATCCTGGTTCTATGCTTTCTGTTTTTTAAAGACTCCTTGTGTAACAAGCAAAGCGCTCAAAGATGATAAATGTTTAGAGATGCAAAACTGAAATAGAAATCCCTTGGCAATCCCATATCTGACACTTTATACCATACTGACGCATGACTATACAATCAAAGGATGCTTTGGTTGTACAAGCATTTTTCCCTTGTCAAGACAGACTGACTACCCCACCAGAAGATATACATACATGTATTTTACGGACACAGACTGATTGCCTGTAGACTCTCCGAGCTTAAAAAAATATGCACTACTAAATCTTTTATCCAAATATGTACAGTGCAATAGTACAATGGATGTAACTGTATGTATACGCATATACCTGTAGACATTCGGATAAAAGATTTTTGAAAGACCACGCAAAATTACATTCGCGGCGTAGTATATCTTTAAATATAGATACTAAAACGTATTTTGCATCCACATAAAAACAGTGAAGTTCTTCAAATATGGAGAAAGTAACGGGTATGAGAAAATACTGGGGAAAGTATGGTGAAGACTTGTGTGTACCTGTAAGAGAGAGAGAGAGAGAGAGCATGGGGAGAAGAGAGATGAGAAAACAAGTGACAATAACTTACATTCGTCGAGATCCTTAGCCGTCACAGTTAGCACGGTATGTTGAATATCCTCATTCTCGTCAACCTCAGCCTCGTACAATGCTTTGTCAAAGTAAGGTGGATTATCGTTCTTGTCCGCGATTCCAATTCGAATAAACTTGGTAACTGTGAGTAAAAAAGATTCAATTTCATGTTAGACTCGGCAGACACACACACACACACCACCAACATAAATATAACAGCATCAACAACAACAACTAACAGCCACAAAAACCACCAACAGGAAAAAAAATATTATCTTGTGCACAGTCTCATTCAGTCTGCTAGCATGGAATCAGACAGCAATACATGTGAGAGGGGACATACATAAGAATTGGAACGATGAATGCCGCCACAGACTCAAGTGTCTATAGTAAACTTACTATATTACTTATGTACTACCACACCTTGTAACCCGACGTTTGAATTACAGCGACGAATTATATATACCTAGTGTACACTTGTGTATAATATAACACATTTAGATACATAAATAATATAGCACATTTGTGCATACCAGGGAACATACATGCGATGATAAATCCCTGGTTTTTACTTGAACTTACCATACTGAGAGATATAAGTACATGTATATGTATGTGTAAGTATGTATATGTGTAATGTAAAAGATGGAGTGCAAGGAAGAGAAATACTAGTAGTAGAATTACATATACTCCTAACCGCAACAAGAACCAAGCAGGGTTGGATTTTCTTTTCACGTTTCCAAATGTATTACTTTCCCGTAACTGTTGCAAATACTTACAGCGGGCAACCAATAATGACGATATGGGAGAGGAAGAAAAAAATGTGGGAAATCTTTTCTTTCCTTCCACACTTCTAATACCATCAGTATGCTTTATGTATACAGATATAATGTAAAAGTACATGAACTGAACAGGAGTTGTAGACATATAATACAGATTTAGAATAATTGAATCTGTAGACATGATGTACCACTAACAGAACATAAACGTATACTGTATGCATTACACGACCTACAGGAAATAATGGATAGCACATACTTAAAATGCATTAATAGTACAGGGAAAGAGTTTCTCAAAAACAGAACGTGTGTGCACAGTTTCATAGAGAAAATCCTTCTTTTCGAATGAATTGCCCGTCACTAGAGAATATGAAATTCCCCCATCATATTTAGGTTTTTAGGTAAACATGCATCAATAGATGAAGGAGCGGGAGTAAAGGAGGAGAATTTTTTTAAAGCTCCGCTGAAACAACTCACTGGAACTAATTCTTTTGTCTGACTGAGGCGATAGGGCCCAAGCTGTCACCAAGAATTTCTTATTCCTCCAACTTCCAACAAATATCTGTAATACTCCTCTCCAAAATTTTTTTTTTCCTCTCCAAAGTTGAAACACACAGTTAAGCCTCTTCCGCTCATACGCATATTTTCATCATTACTTCGATAAAATTCATCTCAAGGAATTGTATCCGAACTTAGAAATACAGATACTATATAGTCGGATCCATAGAATCCATGGAAATCTTTTCGACATATAGCCTGGCGCGTAGATAAAGCGTTGGAGAAGACGAGCTTTATAAAGGAGTATCGACTTGAAAAATTACATAAATTTCAGTTTATTTACTCGAGAAAATCTGTAAACTCACCCTCAAAATTCGAATGGATGCAGTCACCCTGAAAATTTCTAGTCTTGTTACGCGCTCCAAAAGAATTTTAACTCTATCCACAGTACACACAAGGTATGTCTACAGTAGTTACATTATTTTTGCAGAACCGACATCGAGGTCCCTAGAATATCGGATACTTGGAGCACATCGCGAAAAAACTTGGGCCCATGTACTAACAACCTACTTACAGCATTATAATTTTGACATGGATTATTTCCAAGTCATGAGAATTGTCGCCTTTACTAAAGTACTATGTCCATAACACTTTCCACGCGTATGTATATTCCAGGCACTCTGCAGTTGGTCATACAAGTAGTAGAGAAGACTTTCTCCCTACCAAACTTCTCTAGCAAGACTTAAAAGTATCATCAACAACAAATGGCTACAATGACACCCTTATATATTATTGGGTTTCCAGTACAAATATACTAATAGTAGTATAAATATAGTGGGAACCCAAGAAAAAATCATGAAAACTTGGCAGGAAGTTCTTGATGCTCAACTCCACTCGCAATGAGAGGCTCATATATGGATACTTGGTAAGCATCAAGTCATTTCAGAGAGGAGTCAAGGAAGGACAAATCACCGCATGAAATTGTATCCTCAGAAATTTTTTTATCTTCCCTTTATTATCAACTCCCGCGACGTCAACACAAGCATCTATTCCTATCTATTCTCCAAAGTCCTATTTTACGACTCCCATCCTCCCTCTTTACAACAACTCCACTCCTGCCTGCTCTTCCTACTTCATTGAGCTCCTGAAATTACAAACCCAATAAGCTTCTATAGATACTAGAAAGTTATTCTCTATATATCTCTGGCTTCCCATTATCATCCCAAAAGAATGAAGCACTAAAAGTAACGAATTGTTGTACTACCAACACTCTGTAGTAGTATAACTACGTTTATCTTCCTCTATACTACAACCCAAAATTCCTCGACAACATGCACAAAAATGTCAATGCATGAACTACAAAAAGGGATAATTAATACAACGCTGCGCTACATGCAAAACATTAGTGTGCGTAACATTAGAACACATCATAGGAACATAGAAGACCGAAAGTACATTTTGCATCTACAGCAGCATCGAATTCCATAGAACAACGGAATTCCTCCAAAATTCTTTAACTTTAATCCGCTGACCGTTGAAAGTGAACACCAAGAGATACCAATAGTGCTCTGTGGAGCGCTATGTACTACAAGAAGAGATACCCCGTTGACACTCACCTTCAGAATTTACAACCCCTGTACATTGCAAATATTTGCATGCCTTTGCAAATGGTGTTCACAGTGTAATGACGATTGACGGAGCTTTTAGTAAAATTAAAATGCTAAGCGTCCCTTATGGTCAATAAGCTACACACTAACGTCGAGGCATCCGAACGTTTGCAGTTGAGTAATTAAATTCAAATACCCGCTTAGGGCCTCCCAAACACTTCATAAAGCGTAAGGGTTGTACCCATTTAAAACGTAATTTTAAAAGATATTGCTAGTGATCAGAACTGAAAATAACATTTTATTTTCTAGGAACATCTCGCGTACACTCCTGACTACATAAAAACAACTAGTGAAGTTACACAGTTCCCCGACACAAACAGGCTGTCGCAAGCCACACTGATTCAATGAACTTACAAGTCTCCAACAAGGTAAATAATAATTGCAGGACCACACGGCACGTTTATCCTGCACAATGCAAGTCCTATCTCTACACGTCTTGATCTGAGAACTGTTCCACACACACACACATTGAAAACTCCGTTCTTCTAAAATAGTTGGAAAGTCCTGTCTTCTAAACACACTTAACACTTCAGAACATCGAGAAGGACCGTAGGAGGAAGAAGCCATGCCGCGCAAAGTGAAATAACATACTAAATTGCAGTGAACTCGTAAATCCTAATTGTAAATCACAAGCTTTCCTCCTGTATTCAATGTATTATCCCCAGGATGGTAGCAAATCTTAATTTCGCTATCTACCAGATATATAAATTCCGTGAGTGGTATTAACTAATATAATAGAATTCGTTCAAGCATGACGATGCTAAATTCACTTGTCATATGCAGTGGGACGCAAGTAAATATAGCCCAGACAGAGATGCATGTATTATGCATGTCCCCATACCTATACTTACATTTAACATAAGTAGTACGAATATAGCTATAGTGCAGGAGATTGAACTTTCAACCAGCAAGAGACCCAACTTACTTATATGTACTTTACACTAGTTTACTTTATACAAAGAATATGGAACTTAATTTGCACTTGACTAACACATATGATAGTAGAACTTATTATGCACATTACTATAGTAGCAGGAGACGCAACTTACGCCCTTAACCATAGCAAAACAAAAACTGATGTACTTTACTATAGCTCTGCTTTACTCAAACAAGACGGAACAAGCTTTAATTACTACACCCAATAGTGCAAATACTCCTGCAAAACACTTTTGAACCCATGGAGTATACACAAGGATGTATACCCAAAGTGTTGAAATTAAGTGGAAATCAGTATACACGCAGGCACAAGTGTCCTAAAAGGAGTAAAATCCACTGTCGTAATGGTTACTAATTACTTCACCTTTGCAATATATACATATACTCTGCCCCTGGAAACTAATTCATAAATGAGCCAGCTCAGATGTATAGCTCATCAGTTTAATCTGTACAAAGTATTTTAAGTCCTCTTACTTGAATAAAATTTTAATGAATAATCTTCCCCAAAACTTATATGTCGTCGTCCCTCATTGCAGTGTGGAAGGGCTTGTATAATATTTAATATCAACATTACTTTCCCTATCGTACTAAAAACCTCCAAGTTTGCCAAACCTTCATCAAAACTAGCATCATGTAGAGGTACTTGTGGTAGTTAAATGTGCATGGTGAAGTTAAATAGCAAGTGGGAAAAAGTTTAAAGCGATCTTTCCCAAAAAACTTTTTATCGTTCAGTTCTGTAAGTTGGTATTTTTTATCCTGACGCAAGAAAACTTCTCTCTCTCTCTCTCTCTCCATGTAAGTATATTCTTTGGTCTTGACTTTTTATTAAGATGCTCCAGCTTTCGACACATGCACTAGTATGAACATATGCACTATGCGCTTAGGTATTTCAAAATGCAGATAGCTGTTTTAAACAGTGTATGGGTGATGTAGTACATAAACAGTAAAATAAAATAAAATTGAAGCATATATACATAAGTACAAAAAAACTTGCTCAACATTGTAATTCTATATGTTTTACTTGGCCTTCCCTTTAAACAGCTCAAAAGCTTCTCTAAAATCTTTAAAGGTCTGGACATTGCAAGGAATACATATATGTATCTATGTTTCAATGGCTATATGTTTAGATAAAGAAAAGAGTTTAAAAAAAATGTTTAGATAGACGTTTACAGTGTTGTGTAGTATTAACAACAACTGAACTGATTCTCTCCCAAACTTTTTTCGCTAATGTTAACATATAAACTTTTCTTATATCATTACTAATGCAAACAACAAGAAGACTCGGGAAAAAGAAAAGCGAAGAAATGTTTTTCTCCACTGTAATAATCCTAATGACTACACTGAACTCTCAGGAAAAACTTTTGACGGATTATCAGCCGGCAAATAGTACTGAATTTGCTTACAAATGTCTTTTGTAAAGCTTCAAATGCGCTTTTTGAGGTTCAAACATTCAAAGAATAAGATGTACATTTACGGACATTGTTAACAACAACAATAAAAAATGAAAAGAACAAAATTGCAAATTCAACATTTCCACACCAAAATGGCTTCGTCATAAAACCAGAGTAAATGAGTTGTGCAACAAAAAATTGTGTACATGAAAGGTTTAAAAATTACAAGCTCAACTATTTACAACACCTGTGTGTGTTCTCAAAGGGATGATTGCTTGCACAAAAAAAGAAACAATAAAAGAAGTTGCAAATGGATCAAAATTGCTTCAAATGCGTCTTATAGTAGTACTTTGAAGAAACAAAAAATTACTGGAACAAAAAAAAAGTACAGAAAAAACTACCACAAAACTACAAAAAAAACAATTGCAAAAAGGATTTAACAAGATTACTTTACAACTTGTTTCTCTCTCACCTGCAAACTTCTTCCAGTAATTTAAACGTAACTTATAGTATACAGGTATGTAAGAATACGATACTTTTCAACGAGCAAAGTTCTCTCCGGGACAGACAATTTACGCTTGGTAAAGTTACAGTGATTTTTTTACGTCCGCACGAACAATTTATACATATGAATGCGATTTTTTTCACTTAAAAAGATCTAGTTCAAATGTAAAGAGCTAGTGGATTGGAGAGCGGTTTCCTCTTTTACAATCACAAATGACAAGTGGAAATCGTCGGTTAAACCAGCATAGGTGCTTATTTTTTTTTCAGCTAATTTGCAAAAGCGCTAATTTATATTTGCTCACTATGCATAAGTGCTAATTTGCTCGCTTTT
>JAQGAK010000732.1:0-55760 GCA_034696945.1 Lipothrix lubbocki
AGACATTGCGATCTGCATTATTAAGAATTACCACGACATGATCAAGTCCAAGGTGTCCTTTTAGTACTTGCAGCATAAAGAATATAAAAAGGTAGACATTTTCACATTAAAACGGAATTCAGTTATAGAGTAATGTAATTTGCGGGGAACCAGTAGGAAGGAAATAAATGAAGGTTCAAACACTGAAGGAATGACCGAGGATTTGTGCGTGGTTGCGACGTGAAATAGAATATTGCCACGTGAACTTACGTTTGCCATTATATAAGTATTCGATTTTATGCTTTAAACTCATTATCTATTAAAACTTATCAATTTGCTCGCGCATGCACCGTTGATGTAGAAGATTACCAGTGACCCCAACCAAATCATAACCCAAGAGGGAAATTTAATTGTTTATTTCAGTATATACTCGTCTAGTATTGACAACAAGTTTTTACAAGAAAGATTCCAAGGATTAAATACCTAAAAAACCCTGGTCATAAACCATTCTCAGACTTTACACAAATCCATCTTTAGGTTTATAGATTATAGTTAATATTGATAACTATGCATTTCTTAAAATGTAATAGTAGAGTAAATAAGAGGTTTGACTTCACTCATACCTTACGTTGAAAGGTCAGTAGAAACAGTTTATGGACGCAAGTTCAAGATTGTTGAAAAAATCCCCGTGGGAAGTTTGATATATATTTTCATTTTATATTTATATTCAAACATATCAACATCACATGTAAAATAAAACGCACCTATTAAGAACTACCTCCCCAGGTAACCAAAACAACTCAGTATTCATCTCCAACGATACTTGCATATTGACAGCCAGAATCCCGGAGTATGAATGTTCCAGAGTTTTGAGTTAACCGCATTCGGTGTTAGTACAATATTTATTTAAAATTATTTACACCTTGTTAATTTAAGAAGTTGTAGAAGTCCCGTTATTTGGCTTAAAAATTAAATATATGTAAAGAAAATTATTTACCTGATTAACAAACAACTGCCCAGTGAGCCACAATGACTCCGTATTCACCTCCAACGATACTTGTACATTGACAGCCAGAATCCCGGAATATGGAAATGTTGCTGCGTTTTGAGTTATTAGCATAAGTTGTTGCTGCAATATTTATTAAAAATTAATTTAATGTTGGTCGAGCTGAGAGTCTTGGTAAATATTACAAAATACTGGAACAAAGTCAACATGATATACTTAGAGCCAAGAAGCCAACAATATTCCAGCCTCAAAATCAGTCAAGATATGTTTTATATACTTGAAATACAGAAAGAAAAAAAATCATACCTGATTAATGACTACCTTCAGAGCGAAACAAAAAGATGCATCCATCTCGAACTTACGTTTAGGATACCAATGTTTACAGTTCACGGTTGACACTTTCTCCAAAGAGATCAAACGGCACTTAAATAATAGAAAATATATGGGTTTTTGGGAATTATGATTTTAACAAGAGCTTACTAGATGCTCTTTTGTCACTATCCGACCTTAGACTTAAAGCATATTCAAGTGCAGATAAAAATCATACGTACAAAACAGTCACCCTGGTATTTCATATAATTGCATCCATGTATTATTGCATTACCCTGTAAATTAATTTCTATGGTTACTTACTGATACATGAAATTACTTCTAAGAATTGTTGTAGCAAGACGCTTATGGCACAACGGGTTGTAAAAACTATGGTCATAGAGGATCCTATTCTTGACTCCATACCAGCTTATATTTAGTGGATATATAGAATAATATTGACCGATAATAGTTTGTATATAGACAAGTTACCGGTCGGATTATTCATCAACGTTTTGCTCTTGAAAATGCGTTTGGTCTCAACTGCATTTAGCGAATTAGAAGCTGGTAATGCAGCACACATATTATAATGTTTAATAACTCCTGTCGCTTCCCACTTCCACGTTGGCAAATACTAATTATTTTCCTCTACGATTCTCTTCGGGGTACTGTGAATTTTAGGCACTGGTTTACATACATATATACCTACATAGATCTAACTAACACATATAGCTTAAAGGTACCCACAACTTTTCCTTCAATGCATGTACATATTGAAATTTTGCCCTGTAGTTACAGCATTGCAATCACTTGCATTAAAACACTAATAACAAGAGTCTAATTTTTAACCCCATAATATTTCCTGGAATCGACGAAATAAAATTCTGGCTGCAATTACTAGCTCACAGGTTACTTAAGAGTGATGTATCCTGCTGTTATTTCCGTTTTTACGTGTTCTATTCAATTTCCCTGTCACATTGCATGCTTTTCCATTTTATTTAACTTTATGTAAGAATAGTATGATATGTTAGTATGTATGTAATCTATATATGCGTTTCTAGTATATAATTCTTTCTGAGTAAGTACATTTTTTAGATTCAATGAAGCCGGAATTCCCAAGTGATATCGATATCATTCTGTTTGACCACCTTTATTACCCCACATCATTACATCAAAATGTGTACATGTACAAGACACACAATTACAAATATATTTACAACTTCATGAAAGGTCTTTATACGAGCTGCTTTCATCTCTGAGGATTTGCTTTGCTACCCACAAGCCTTTTATACATTTTACACCATGCGTCTCAAATATCAAGTCAAATACACACTACATATGTGTAGCTAAAGAAAAAGGACACACGACCGCATTCACTATTGGTATAATATATAGAGCAAAACACAGTCAAAAGCATTGACAAAGCTGGTTTTGTGAATGGCAGAATAAACTGAACACCGCGTATACTTGTATAAGGTAAGACCTAAATCCGTAGAGTATTAGAAATAAATTTGTCATAGCACGTGATGGCAATACTGAGCAGCAATTATGACGTGCCAAGTATCCAAAAAGAAATAAACACCGGATTAAATTAATACAAGTGCTCTAAATAGAATCTTCAACCCTTCGGACTCATTCATCTCCGCACACTTATGATTATTATTTGGACGCTGAATGGGATTGCGGCTCATGAGTCGCACTATGAAAGATGTATTTATCACATTTGGGCATCCAACTATATACATTTCCACGGGATAGGTTTCTAGGGGAAAAAATCCAATACCAACAACAATATATCTAGGTTACTTTCAAACCAAACGGTACAAGTAGTACTAAATTGAACTGGAAAGGTAGTGATCACACGCTAGATATTGAATACGGGAAGCGTTTACTGGTGGTAAAATTAGTTTTTTTTACCTGGAGACACTCCGCGACGGAGTTAATACTTGTAGAAATTGATATATTTTTTCCATTTCGGGCTTGCAGTTCAATAATGTGTCTACGTGTGAACTCTTGTGCAGGAGCTGTTTCGTAAAATCGTTTGTGTGAAAATTGGATTTTTTCATTATTACTTTTGTAGTAAGGTTTTTATTTAAGGATACAAGATCATATGGAAAGGGATCCCATTGATCGGTTGATGAGATTCTAGAATAATTAAAGAATTTATATGTACCGAGAAAGACGTTTGTGTATCAGAAATGTAATGAAACCCGGTGAAGTATACATACAAAGATATCTACACATACATGAGATTCACATGCTAAATCGGCTCACATAGAAAACGCGAGGTTTTCAGACTTGTGACCTGCCGGAAATTGTAAGATTGACGAGTATGTTTTTCGCAAATACAAAGGACACCAAATAGGGTGAAGATTGCGGGAAAGAATCTCTTCGCTAAGCTCAACTTCGATCTTATTTTTATGATTTTGTGATTGGGGTAAAAATAATACAGGGAAAAATCATGTACTGTGCATACATACTGAAACTAAATCAGTGTGACTTCTGTACATAATGTACACCAAGATGAGTTGGCTTGTGGCCTGATCGGTCAGTGTTGTAGCTTCTATTATTCTATAGAGCACACTGAAGTCCCGAAAATATGCGGGGGTGGAAGAGGGTAGATCAATCAACAATAAATAATAGTTGCACTCATCCTCGTCCAAAGTTTCACGGTGATTCAGCTATGCCTCACTTGTGTAACGGAGATTGCAGCCTTCATCATTGATCATCATAATGTCTCGACAATTTTTGGGTGAAACTTTTACGGCCGATCTTTACGGAAGCCTATAGCAGGCAGACTGTGTTTCGGATTCATTAAAATTTTATTGATGGTCTTCCGGCATGGTTGCGCTCCATCAACAGCAAATACCTAATGTCAATACGGGTCCCATCCCCGAAGGTTATTTACTCCATAAGTGGAGAGTAAACCAAAAGTGTGAGAACAAACTGATTAATAAATTAACGTAGGTGTCAAATTCAAGTTTAAAAGCAAGTGGTGTATCATAACAATTTTTAAAGGATAATAGACCAAAAGTTGCAAACCGGTCTAATGTAGTAGTAAGGACTACTGTAGTAGCTGTTTAGCTTTCATAAAGAAGGGTGTACCTTATATAAACTCCAAAGCTTGAAAAAAATCTTGACAATTATTGTAAACTGAGCAGAATATAATGGTGTACTTGATCCGACAAAACGTTTCCCACCCATGCTCATCTCACTAATGACAGTTGAAGCGGGTTGAATGAGACGGGATCACTCCCTTGCCGTCAGAGCAAGGAAACATTGAAACGATGACACGCACCGGAGTCAGATGAGAACATTGTCGAAGAAGTAAATAAAGAGTTAAGCAGATCATTAAGCGTCAATAAATTAGTTGGTGAATACTGTTGGATGAGAATAGAACCCGTTCGTACCCACTCGACCTGCTAATATTTACATCCATTTATTTTCAATGCTCTTTTCAAGTATACATGTGAATCCCTTCCATATTTTAGGTTTAAAATTTAAAATCATGTCCGGATTTCGCTCTTTTCATATACTGAACTATACAGATACACATTGTACAGTAGGAGGATGCAGTGTGCACCAGTCAAGTAAAAAGCATCATGGAATGAGATCGCATATATAAATTCACGACTGCTTCATTACATAACTGCTGCAAGTTATGATATAACACGCGCCCGAGTTTTGTGTGAGTTGTGTATGAGACAATTTGTGAATCACCCGTTTCGAGTACCTTTGAATTGTCCAGCGGGACTATAGTTGTGTGTGTTCCATTATTACAAGTTGACAATAAATTTTCAACCCACCCAAGTCCGCTCCAAAGGGTTGCACATGTACGATAATATTTAGGCCAGGAAGTGGCCTCGGACAATTAAGCACTGATTGAAAGCATATGCAAATCATTTGAAGGGATCCCATGGATTTTCAGTTTGTTCTCCAGAGTAAAATCATTGTGGAACAATGAGAGCACACGTTGGGACACAAACAAACTTTGAATTCACAGTATTGAGTATTCACTGTATAATTACAACAGACAGAGTCCATATGCTGAACATTGAACTGGGGCTATGCGATAGCTGCATGGTTTTATTATCTGTATCTTCTTTCTTTCACATATTAAATGGTTCTTTCTTCAAGTATGAACAACATGTACAAGTGAGAAGTATACATGAGCTTGGGTTAGTAAATTCAGCTTCTATGCAAATAATCAGCCATTTTGGATGTTCATTAAATACTCTGAGTAGCCTTATTTATTTTTTAAACTACAATTTAAAGTCTAATTTACAGCTGTAAATATTAAACCATGCTTTAAACGTACTAACAACAGTTGAACATTACAATCAAAATTTTTGAAAACTACACATCCGAATTGAAGTTTGCATTAATATAATTATCAACATATAGTCTACCGCAAAAATATTCCAATATCGAAATTTTCAAATACATAAACGCTTTTCAAGCTTGTATCAAGCTGTGAGATATTCAGTATTAACTTGCATGCACTGTAAATTTTGTGGGGGATTTCCAGGCAATATAATAAAGACACGTGACTTAACCTTCAGGGGTCTAAATTTCTTGCAAAAAATATTTTAATTGGACCCTTATGTTTTCATTTCATTGTAACATTCAAGAGGTCTTCTTATTCCCGGACTATAGTATAGTATAAAAGTAACTGATAAAATATTGTTCAAATACAACGATGTCCAGCAGAGATGTTGTATCTAGTACAGATTTAATACTATTGCTATATTGGGGCATTCATAGATGAACAATTTGTTGAGTGTACCTCCTAGGAAGCTACTCAGGGGTAGAACACTTATTATTTCTAGTTCACACGGATTGCATTGAATTTCTGAAATCTCAACAAACCCCAGCTCCCTATTACAACATTATTAACCATATGAGTGGATATGTGGTCAACGTGTAACTACAAGTTTTTCCAATATCCTATGATTACGCTGAATCAATGTATTTATTTTTAATCGAAAAAATCATATATTTTTAATGGACAGTTTACTCTATATTTGTTAACTATACATTAACATGCATAGTATATAGTTTCTGAAAAGCTATTAATACAACATATTTGGTCTTAAATATATCTATAAAGGAAACTTTATAGCTCTTTCGAAACTTGCAACCACAATATTTTTTATCAGTGGATGTTCCTAAACATGTGGCTGAATTTTATATAACACCGGACTAGGATACAATAGTAAACATCAATTTAATTGATCTTGTGGAACATGTAAAGAATGACTACATTGTTAACTCTCGGATTACCTTTTTAACGACCTGTCATTTATTTTCCATGGTTGACACGAAGGGTTCTTTTCTTTAGAATTTGGGCCTATGTACATGTTTAAATACCTTTAAGTATGATCCACAAAACTGGAGTGTATGGTAAAGTTGAACACGAAATGCTGACAATATTATTTCTAATAAGTACCTATTACATATTTTGTTGTGTAGACCTGGAATTAGAAAAGCTTTATGTGATACGACACTTACGTACCACGAGTATCATCCTAGTTCATATCATTATTTATCAATGGGCCGGAAGTTAAAATCAACTTGATTAATGAAGCTTAATGATCAGCTAAGGTGGCGCTTGTGGAGGGATCCAATTTCCTCTTCGGATATGTTTAGTTTGACAGTTACCATATTAGAACGAACATTACTTGTGTCAACATTACCTCTTCAATGAGCTAATATCACGTACAGGCAGTCACTTTGTATTTACAGAAGAATAATCACATCATTATTGAGGCTACTGATTCTTATTCGGTCTGATTCTATTTGTATATGCGGAAGCGCTTCAAGTGTATACATAAATAGTGTGCTACATTGTAGTAGATGAAGTGTAATATAAATATTTAACTACCTTGTTGTCAGTTTTCAGCCGGGTTAGTCATCATGCATCCTATCTTCGGATACTAAAGAATTTCTTAGGATATTAAGCTGCATTTCTGCCTTGTGCAACATTTCCAAGCAGGTGCAAAGTGTTTATTATCATCTTGACATCCATATGATAAATTACAAGTGAAGTACTCTGTGCTATAGCATACTTTTTGGAAATGATAACATGATGTTAAAAAATGAGACCAATGGAATCGATCTCGGGATCGCGTCATAATTGACACTTCCTATATTTCCCCCGGTTTTCCTAAAAAAGGAGGTTTGCAATGAGGCATGCAATATTAATCTTGGATACGTCCCGATCTCATTTAGAATATGGGATCATCTCAAAATGATGGACTTGTGCACATTCAAATGAATAACAAAAGTATAAAGTCCTTCAACGTTTTTGTGAAACATTGATAAACACGCATCAAAGAACTATGTAAGTACTGTAAACATGCTCGTAATGTCGTAATCACCAAGTTTTACTTCATATGGAACTATTTGCTAATGTCAATAGAGTTATGGAGTGTGTAACATCATGTTTTACATGACCCAAACTTATGCATGTGTATCTTCACCCGCCGATCTCAGAACTACAGCAGTGCAAATAAAAAATTATGGTGTATAGTATATAGCGGTTGCAGTATGAGGGCAGACACAGCTTCACATGATGATTATGGAAAGCCACATGAACGACGTGACAAGGAAGAAGAATCAATCAAAAACTCTCATTTTTTGTGCAACAATGGGTTTGATCCATCAAGTTTTGTACACATTATGAAGGATTGACAAAACACACGGGGGAATTAGGGCACGTGACCAGTGTCCACTTGACCAAACTTTTCTACAAATCCCTACAATGGGCCTCATTAGTCACTTGCTGTGCACTCAACCGTCATGGCTGACGCTTCTATAGCTTTTCTTCCTTTTTCTGGGCTGCTCAGCGTGTAACTCCGGAACGAAGTAACGCTGCCATCGTATTTGTTGTTGCTTTTACTCTGTGTATTTCAACGGGTTAGCCAAACAGCATGAGGTGTTACCACGTGTAATCGCAGTTTGGCAAACGATCAAATGGTTAATAAACGAGTAATTAGGGTGTCGAATTATTTATTGTTAGTTAATTTCAAAAATGCTATTAGCTTGGCACACAGGAAGATTAAAACGTCAGGAATCACCACGGAATAATTAACTAATTGCTAAACATAGTAAATACCAAGATAGGTGAATTGTACAATCATGAAGTACATACTTACGTAATCTAATTTTGTAACCTTAGCCTAATTGTTTTATGGCGTAACACTAAAATTCCCCAACTACAGATATATGTACGTTATGTAAATTGGGATGAAATTCGAATTCGTAGTTTTAACACTTTGACTGCAGAAAGATAAATTACTATAGTACAGTATAGTAATATATCATACAATGATAGCATGGTTAACGGTATTTTGTGATTCGGTACACATTTATACTAAATATTTTTAGAACTACGTACTTTCTTTCTGTCGACAACTTTCACACACACATTTCATTCTAAAATTCACACATCTCTCTCATCCCGTGGTTTGTACAGACGATCACAGAACCTGACACGAGCACGACACTGTACTTATGATGAGGGATGGAAGTTGCAATAGGACGCGATGAAGCATGGCTCAAGTATCTTTGGAGCATCATTGCATTCAGAAATTTGCATACATCAGGGAAAAAGATGCTGCCAGGAGGAACACGCTTCTTCAATACAATTGCAAACTCCAGGGTTGCCCATTTCCATATTTTCCCGTGATCTCTCCCTTCTTCGTGTTTCCATAAACCGAATTCACATAAGTGGAGGTTTGAAAAATGAAGTTACCTCCCATACGTGTCCCAATACAATAATATAATATCTACGATTTGCCTCAACACATTTCCCAAGGAGACAAGGACAGTTTGTGCACAGACTGTGTACTGTCCCAGCAAGGTGCATGGGCGTATGCACATGTTGCACACGTATATGTATGTAAAAAGTACTAAGAAGTGTTCAAAATTTTGAGCACATCTTAATATTTATAGGCACGAACAATAAGCAGCACACGCTATGTATCACGGGTCCGGCTGCCATGTCAACTTATCGTTAGTCGCCTCATATGATAACTTGTAAATAAATATCCATTCCCATAGCACTTGAGAATATGAGGACTCCACTTGGCTCAGTTGGGTTTGTTCCTCGCTTCAAGCTCCACTAGTTGCAGCCACTTATTTTATTGCATATAATAACTCCGACGTTTTCCCATATTGTTCTCATCACCCTATGTACACAATGGAGATCAATCTGGGGTATCGATACAAAATACTCATGTAAATACAAGATACACTTGAAAACTCTGGCTCTCCATCACTTCATATTTTGAGACAGTCAGTCACATTCTAGCCATGAATTCAGTTATGGATGTGAACTACGAAAAATACATACATTGCATCCTCCGGACTCGTATTTACGTAAAGCTTTACAATTTACAAGTCAATAACATGGTTACATTACTTGCCCCTTGAGAAAAATCCGTCGAAATTGATTCAATGTTGTTCTATCATCATGTTTGAATTCAATAAAAGTAGTTGTGACGAACGAAAATTGAAGGAAAAAAGGGTAGCCCGCATTTTCATTCTACCTATACAGATATTTCACAAAGCTGCAGAAGCTATATAAGGAATATATACAAACTATATAAAGGAAGCTTATTTTGAAACTTTCAAAGTTGACACTTCGAACAAACTACAAGAACATTGATCTCAATACTCAATCCATAGATGTCTTTTTACAAGAGCTTTGGTATGTAAAGAAGATTTACAATAAGGGGAAGAGGGTGTAGACGAGTCGATCATTGAGGATTTCCAAAGAAATTCTTGGCTTCAATCATCTTCCTCTATTTTCTGAATGCTACACATCTCGGTCATCCTTTGGTCCACAGAGTCATAAATAACGACATAAAATCATAAACTTGTCCAGAAGCTAACAATGAAGAAAATTCACGATAATAAATTCATTATTTCTTTTAGTAGACTGGGTGGCATAATCTTGGGTTTACGGTATAGGGAATGAGTGCTTATCAGTGGTATTGAGGAAACAGATGTCTCCTTTAGCTAAAGTAGATGTATCTAGTATCTGTAATAGTATATGAGCTAATGATCCAGCCATATACGACGAGTACATAAAAGAGCATGGACTACCCAGCACCAACACATGAAGAACAAGTGTCGCCAATCTGAGAGCTGTCTCGGTGGGTTTAGTTATGTAGTTCGGTAGAACTACCCCGATTAAGAAAATAAGAGGAGTTTTATTGCTTCTTTGGAATTTTTCAGGTCTTTGGAAGTAAAGAGCATCGATTAGCTTTTACGACACATATAGGCAAACATACACATTAGAGTTGTTTATCATGCTTCAAGTATTGAACTTCTGCAATATGGACAATGACTCAACCTCTGCACAACAATAATGAGACATGAGCGGCGGTGCAGTCCACAGAGCACTGGAAAACAAAAACGACGAGCCGTTTGGACATCACACATTGAGGCAGTCAGGATTTTTGAATCTTTTTTTGTGTGAAAACTTACCCTCTTGACTCCGGTTGTAGCACAAGCACTGACTGTAAACAAAGGCCAGATCTTCCTTGGGTATTTTCCAGGACAAGAAATAAAGTGGTATTGTGTTGCTAGGGCGCATCGGTAACACTTCTGTCATTGGTAAAGTGAAACAATAATGCCGTCAACTTGACAAAATCATATAAGTACTAATAATAATAAGCAAAAGAAGTAAGTATGAGCTGTTGTACAAGTGGTTCGTAATAATGGCTCATTCGTAACAACCATAAACTTACTGATTGATTTATTGCAGCATGAATTAACCCTCGAGAGGTTTGCTCCAACTCCAACAAAGCAATTCTTTACTAGTTATCTTGTCCTGTAGGGATATACATCTCCATGTTTTCTCCAACATAAACGTCCACACATAACTTGAAATGCGGCCCACTGTAATTCTGGATCAATGGCTTTGGCATGAGCCTTCCGTGGTCAACAACATCCTCAGAATATTTCTGTTAATAGTCAATATTGGAAAATAAGGCGGCGTTCTTTGACGCTTGACAAAATGTTTGGCCTTTGAACACGCAGTACATGATAATAATATTTTCAAACATACAACTATTTATTCTACACCTTATTCACTACCGTCCATTTATATTTCTTCTGGGCATAAAGGTGTTATTAGTAGTAATACGGATGTTATTAGTCCAAATATTTTCTCAAATTAATCATTAAAGTAACAATACAGTAAATACAGTTAGATACTTACCATCTGAAATGACTGATGGGATATGTAGCAATTTAGTTCAAATGCAGGCAGATTAATTTGTATTTACACTATTTTCATTAATTTATTTTCGATAATTTAATACATGTCTAAAAATGCTTATGATGATAATGTCGAAAAAATCTTTATTCTACTTTGCATAAAGAGTGCTATGTTAATTGAAAACTGATTGCAGGTGAACGTTTAATTTGTAGTACACACAAACTCCGGTAGATTCCAGTGGCATCAAATCCATCCCTAGTGAAGTAGTAGGTTTAATAGAACCGGCCTTAAGTCTCATCTCATCTCACTCGTTGAGCTCATCGTCAGCCCATGAATACACAAAAGCTCAAAAGGGTTAGCTATATCCATATGTACAACTTCATATAAGTCCATACCCGGAGCTTAAATGGGCTGGAGTCCCTACCTACAAAATACAAAAAAAGCTCCCGCATAAGCTTGTACTATGTCCCGAACTTTCCTCACTTGATCGTCCTGCATGGCATACATATGTACAAAGTATACATACATTGAATCGTACATTGAAAGTTATGGGTCGAGCATCCGACGGTAGTGTACTCATTGTCACTCTACTTTGTCCCCTCAAGATTGGAAAACAAGTTTGAAGTGAGTTTCAGAAAAAAAAGATGGATTTGATTCGTACCCTGAACTTCGACACTTGAGGCAGAGCAGAACTATTTTTCACAAAATTGAGAAATTGAATTTCCAAGCCCAATAAACTATTATGTTACACATTTACAGCTGAAAACTGTTCCGCCCCTAATAAACCTCCCAGAATCAAGTTTGTTGTCACTTTTCACCGAGGGTCTTGCGGGTGAATTGAACAATATTCCTAAACTTATTTTTCCTTTGAGAAAGTCTATCCTTTTGTCAACTATTCATCTCATGGCTCTTACATGTTCATTGAAAAATGACTTTACGGCAAACATTGCACTTGTAAATATATGTATTGTGAAAAGATTGGACAGAGTTTGTTTTCAATTTTGTTTAAAAAAAGGGCACATATTGTGAATTAGGTTAGGACAGTCAATGTAATATTTTTACGGTAATGTAATTTTGTATTGGGCTTTTTATTCCTTCACGCCAGAAGTCATGCCTCGAAGTTATTTTTTTGAGGGATAAATCGCAAATTAATGTTTGCTATCGGCAAGTAAACTCGTTGTACAGGCTGTTTATCATAATTTTCAAGTGCGTTTATTGCTCTATAATTTGATTTTGCAGGGAAAAAGCCCATAAAGTCCAATGTAATATGGACTAACACGCCAAAAATAAATCAGTCACACATTCGATGCTTTACCAATACTATAATAATAATAAGCACCATGCCGCTACGTAGATGAGATTATGTTCGAGACCTTTTATGATTGCTCGAAAATAACTTGATATTATTTTTTATATATGCACATAATATGTATTATCTTTGGATTGTTTTTTTGCTGTAGTGCCATATTTTCCCATGAAGACCTTCGACACGGACGCGACACTCTGATGTGGCTAAATCGTAGAGGAAATGACCAAAGGCCATTTGATTTTGGCCTGAAAGTGATAAAATTCTAGTAATTCAATAGGGTGAGTATAGGGTCAATAGCGGAAGTTAGTGTTATTCCAGGAGTCATAAATATTTTTCACAATTCATCTGCTCTCTATTCAACCTCTGAGGCTATAAGTCCCAATCAGAGTCATAATGCGCTCTGCACAGGCCAAATACAAGTATACAGAGCATTTGTATATAAATGACTTACATAGTATAGAGGTATAGGTATTGTAATAGTGGTATACAAGTACCTACATGAATTTCTTGATTCGACATGCCCCTGCTCTTTGTTTTTTCATGCGCTATTATCTATTAGAAATGCTTTTTTTCAACAATACTTGCAACTTTTCGGATGCATTTTTTCTCCATAAAACAGTAGTAATAATAGAATATAGAGGACGATTATAATGTAAAAACTTTATTTTATCAACAGATTCCGAGGTTATTATGAGCCTTCGAAGTTCTTACCCTGGAAATAAGGACCCAAATGTTAGGACGGAAGTGGACGCCGCCAACACCGCCTTTTAATTCACCGTACAAGACATAAATCTGTGGACACTGTTTCTCTTCCGCTACGATAACTCAAGTGATTTCAGAGGTTTCGGGAGAAGCTCCTTTATATCGAAAATACAATAATGTCATGGCAATAATTATAATCGTGAATCCCTGTTCGGATGGCGGTGGGTAAAATAATAATTCTAAGAGTCAGTTCTAACTTCTAAGTATAACGTACCTATCATCAACATGGCACTGCCTTATATTTATGTTATGACGCCTGTTATGATCCTCCGACCAACGCAACGATGAGAGGTATCTTTGGGTGGAAAACACATAACTGATACTGCTCTAATATGCATTATTACTGCCTGTGAGTGGAATTTGTTGTAGAAGTGGGAGATCCTCTGGTTTACTTTTACTATATTATATGGAGGAAGCATCCCAGCGTGAGTATTTGGTGGATTAATAAAGGAAATGGTCAAAAAGTATTATTTTATTTATTGTCGATGGTATAATGTGATGACTTTTGTGGTAAAGTTTAGCCGCAAAGGCTCGTAATACAAAAGGAATCAAAACCAAATGGCCCCATCTGAATTCATGGATATCAAGGGACAGAGAGGAGAGCTCGTATACTGTGTAACTGTAGTACACATTCAACCACTCTGCGTTTATTCCTCGTGTCGTTTAAATCATCTCTAATATGACAATAATTGACCATTCTCCTATCACGTATGTGTGTGATTCTTGTGAAAACCACTCGGAGAAAAGCATAAATTTTACCTAAATATAGATTTTATGTGCAACTGTATGTTCTACATCTCCTAAAAACAATGAAGAGATACTCTCACAGCTGCTGTCTTCCCAATGCCCACTGCACACTTTATATACATAATTGCATCACACTCTCCGCTTTTGTTGCCAGAGAAGGTTTCCTTCCACTTGCAGTCTATCTTCTCTATAAATAATTATCTTGATTTATTACTACCACCAAAAATTACACTTGAAATAATTCTCTGAAACTTATACGAAGACCATCCGCAATGAAGCAACCTTGCCACAATAACAACTGTGCTACATTAGTGATTCGCTCCGTTTCTTAATTATTTCGAAGTCCTAGAAAATACTAGAACTATACAGCAGCTTTCCAAAGCAACGTTATGTAGTTAATTTAACCTAAAACTAACTAAATGCTTACAAAATAAACCAGCCAAGTTCATCATTTTCTGCAAACCAAAGGCTTCTATAAACATGAATGCTTATTACAATAATATATTGTAATTTTCCTTGTATGTATATCATCTTCGCTAAACATCAGCAGAAAAACATCCATAAAGTAAATGATGCAAGGGAATCCTGATTTCAAGCGAGAAAACAACTTTATATCTCGAAGTTAAAAATAACCTGTCATCCTCAAATCACTCGTATCAAAATATTCAAGTCCCAAACGGTACTTTACATTGAAAATGACCAGCCGTCAGAGGTTCGTAATGAGCTGATTATACACATTGAATATGAAATGGATGCTTCTCCGTATCAAAATCACCCTTCCTTGGTTGTTGGTAAGTGTGGCGATATGTCCACGTCTATTTCATCCCCCTTGCAAAAGAAAATACACGGTGTTTCTGATCGTAGCCGTCAAACTTATTATTATACTAACACAGTTATCAAGTCTACATACATATGCAAAGTCAAATGATACATATATGATGATCGGCAGTAGTTTTTTGGTTAAAAAACTGTTGGGAATAGAATATTAATGAATGCCCGGGAAAGTAATCCGATAAAGATATTACTACAAGTGCCCAATTATATTCACGGAAAACTAAGTAGAATCAATAACAGTTTTGGGTGGAAAGTATTGATAGTTGAGTATGACAATAAGCTACCGAAACCGCTAAAAAACCATTCTTGTTTAATGACAAAGGTCGATTTTTTGGGTGTGAACAGATGTGCTACCAATAGTAATAGGACCTCAAGGACTTGTTATTAATCCCACTACCGCTCTCTCCATGACATTGTAGTTTGTATAATAGTCCACAACCATATCCGCTATATATCGTATTAATTGCATTTTTACACAAAAGTAAAAAATCCGATTTTCACTTCAAGTGGCAAGCATAACAACTATACCTTGTGTGTTAAATCAAATTAGAGTGCCATATGAGCCAGTCGGTATCTTGTCAAGTGAAACCTGCTAACAGATTTATCCCCAAAAATACTCAACACTCCATAGTCCATATAGTTTATTACTCTACTCAGTCATTTATTCTTCTCGGATTTTTTATCCATCATGAACTTCGTTCTGAAATAGTAAAACTAGAAAAAATTAAAAATGTCAAACATGATTTGGAAATTTTGAAATGATCATAGAAAATTTGTGAAATTACATTGACTGTGTAAAATCGACGTAGTTTAGTATTTCGATGCATATATGTTTGATAGCCCATGTAAAAAAAATTGAAGCTACAAGGAAGTTGACAAAAGTAGTAAAAAAGTGATACTTTAAAATTGTGAAACTCTATCTTCACACGGAGGGCTTTCCGATTTCAAATATTGTTTCCTTCCTTAACCCGGATGATACAAAGTTTGTACAATATAAAGATAGGAAAAAGGATTCATGCTCAACATTACATTAAGTAGATAGTGAAAAGGTTGGAAATGGTAAAGGAATCATTTCATTTAAAATTTACGACTTTCCCACTTGTCCAATTTGCTTCCACTTATGGCGATTATGAGCGGAAAATGAGAAAAGGCTTGAAATATGAGGAGGTCGGTATATGAAGGATGAACTTGGTTGTTGGATTCCGAATTAAATCACTATATCCCTACCATTACAGAACTTTACCAACAAAATGAGAAGGACCTACCCACACTTGACAATTCACATTTATTTATTTACTCATTTTTGAGTTTTTATTGGTGTCACCGGGATTGCTCATATGCCTCCATACTTGTAGGACCTTCCTACTCTGTCCTTCTGTTATTGTTACAATGCATGAAATCAAAAGTGAACATTTTCCAGAGTATGGACTAGCTACATATATACTATGTATGTATGTCTTTATAAGTATACTATTCCTATACATACTAGTACTGCTCCCATAACCTTTTACTTATGTAACTAAAAAAGCTTTATACTACAACTTTTGTTCTACATACTTATTACTACATACAAATAAATACAATTCCATGTACCATGTAAGTTGCTTATAGTAGAACCAACCGACCACAACACAATGATGACAATACAAGAGTTGAGCACCCCATAATAAATAGACAGCATTGAAAATGAAACGCATTTCAATTTTATTAAAAACTTGTGTGTCGCGGTTTCACTTGGGAATGTAATGCTCCTCAAAATGGGTTTCAACTTGCTCGTCTTTCTCCACTTGATACTCCATAGCTATAACTTTAAAAGCCTTGTACACTATTGGGGTTGCACATGGACGACATATATGTATCTTGTATCTATCTGTTAAATTCGAAGGTTTTTTATACCTCAAAGTATTTTATATTTTAAGCCTACAAGCCCTTGCATTATATCCAAGTATAATACCCTTTATAGGTATAAATAGCAAATCCATACTCAGTCACAAGGTCCTGCATGCAAGCTGGTGGCATTCGATTCTCTTTTTTAGTACACTATACACCGAACCCTGCATGCATTCAACTCTGCTCCTCTTGGTTCCATTCTTTTGAAAATATCCTTAAATGCTAAATATCCAATTTTATTACTTTTCAGTTTACAGTGACAATCTTTGGGTGCTCCTATTCCCAAACGTAAAATTTCTTAAGTGTGGCCTTTTTTACCGAAAGGGTTGATTCATTCCATCGCTCCGTGATCATTTTCACACATTGCCTTCGTCTGTCTGTGAAGTCATGCCGTAATGTATTTCTCCCTGTTATTCCCGCTATCTTTTCTGTTTATACTTTAATACTTACCTATATAGAAGAACAATACATGTACATAGGATTTTCATTCTTGACTCGCTCAACTAGTATTCAAAGCATGGATTTTTATTATGGTTACAATTTTCTCGGAAAAATGTTGGGACTTGATTACTGGAGGGATGTTATATTTTTACTTATTTTTTCGTCTCTCTTTTAGCATAAGATACAGTAAGTGTCGTTGCCACAAACCCAAATAAGCCACAATGTGATGAGTCAACAAGTGCTTTTGTGAAGAGGCATCTTGAAATTGAAGTGAGACTTTACTTCAACTCATTTCCATTATACACCATAGCCTTCATGGTGTGATCGTATATATTGTATGCGTCTATATGCTGAGCATTGTACATACAAACAGAAGAGGGCATTTTTACTGCATTTTCCTCTCTCTCCTCAAAAACTTTCTCATTTAGGATTTTTATTTCTTCAATTTACGACCGAGATTTTCTCTGCTATAAAATATAAATTATGCTAGGGCACGTGCTCCTCACCACTTGCGTTGATTATATGCTCAGGATGTACGGTGATGATGTAATGCTTTTGTTATTACTCACCACTGTACATCCACGAATTACCATCTAATTACATCACATAGTGCATTATCCAAACATGCTAATGTAATAATACGGGCTTTATTGATTTCATTGTTATTTTTCTTTATTAATTCAATTTATTATTTTTTAATATTTTGATTAGTATTTTTTATTGATTCAATAATAATCATTATTGTTATTGAGAATTCCTTGTAGTTTTGCACGACATTTGTTTGCAATAAGTATACAATGGACTCGTCAGACAGATAAGATAGATTTGCATTATTTGTTAACAACATTATAACTTGATAACATAATCACACGATCCTTATATACTACATGAGTATACAGAAAATGTAAATTCGGAAGAAAGACAGTCACTGAAGCTTGAAATCTGAAAGCTATAATTTATTGTGAAGTCAGTAGAGCATGGCATAACATTTCAAAATGTCAGATAGGTAATAAATTCCCCCACCTTATTCATCCAGAATATGTGCAATAAACAAGATTCACATTTTGACAAATAATTTCTCCATATAGGAGCGCACAAGTATTAACAACAATGGTATAACATCAAGAAATATTCATATCAAGCAATAAGAGGAAGAAGAGCGGATTTTGCATGAGAGTGAACTTATTCAAGAACAATAACAATAATATTCGTACATGTTGATCTCTGTTTCAATGAATGTCAGACATGATAAATCTCCAGCTGCATAAATATATATGTACTTGTTGTGTGCAACGGAAACGGTTGTCAGAGTACGAGAGAGCTAATCGAATCATTCCGACTAAATGAATTGTCTTTCTTCGTTTCGACAATGAAAGCCGTCGAAGACGCGAAGAGTCTCATCGTGCATTTCAAGGCTTTTGAAGATTATTTTCAGTTGGAAACGTTTCAATATTCAAGTGTGTTGTGACATCGCAAAAACTCTGATGAATGAAACAAAGTTACTTATGCTAGCTTCATCACATAATAGTAATCTGGTACTACATGTGTGTACACGCGGTTTGTACATATCGTCGGTCAAACATGAAAAGGTGCTCAAATTTTCGTAACGTTATGGTTTAAAAACAATTATAGCACCTTTTCATGTTTAGCCGACGATATGTAATTTCATATGTTGATTTGCTGACATTAATTATGTGTTTTGGAAACATAAACATCAAATAGGATATTAAATAACTGTAGGAGTACCCAGCAGATTTTTCAACTTACCATAAACTGAAGAGTGTCTAGATTTATGCGTTCTGTATTTATGGCAGACTGATAAATGCGTCTTGAAAATGTCTTATTCAATGTGTGTTTGTAAATTGCGATGTGTACTCAGGGAAACTTGCACCAGCAAGTTTACTTGAGCTTCAACAAGGTGAATAAATTTACTCGGCAGGATTGTCATCTTTAGCTTATGACACTTAAAATTATTGTATTTACTTTATCTGTGTGAGTTTTGACTACTAGAATAATAAAAATTTCTTATTGCATCTTTTATCTAATAATTTGCAACTTGAAACAACTTTTACATATAGTGTGGTTACATTTTAGGACCACGATTTTGATGATTATAACTTTAGACGTTAACGCATCATTTACCTTTAATGTATTTATTTTGTTTAATGCGACAACGTTAACTTTAGTTAACAAACTATAGAAGTAAGATGATTAAGTTCAAAAGAAATGATGTGTCAGTTCATTAGCTAACCATTGGGTTTCCTGTCATCAGGAATTGTTTTTTTGTTAGCAAGAATTACCGATCTGAAAAACACTGTATGACCCAATGTCGAGGACAAAATAAAAAATCACCGAACATGATCGAGTTTAAGTAAAATACCCACCCCTGTGGAGAGGCTTCAAATGCGGCGGTCATGAAAACCCGAGAAATTTTTCATAATCCGGATAAACGGGATGATAAGGGAAAGAGACAGGAGAGAGGAAAAGTCAAGGGAAAAAAGAAGAGTAATATAATTTGGCTTCCAAATCTTGTCGTCAGAGATAACGATTTGAGAGTCAGCCATTTGGTCGAATAAAAAATTGAGATCATTTATTAGGGCGCACCAGCCAATCTGTACATATTAAGCTGACTTCCAGCACATCACTCAGGACGCCCATGAAGAGGAAACAAGAAACAAGGAAAAATTGAATTTTTCGTCTATGGAACCCTATTATGCAAATGATACGCTTGTATTCATTATGCACTGTTCTATAGGCCAACGTATGCACATACTTAACTCTACTATCTCTATACTCACCGAAAAGTGCACGACCAAAATCTCCTTCCGACCCAACCAGTAAAAAAGAAAAATACGGGAAACCGTACCAACCCAAGCAATCATGATCAACAAGGGTATATTGCTGGGAAAACGCAAGATATCAAATATAATGTGGCTCTATTATTTTGGTCTTTTTTTAGTCCCCATACGCTTATTGCCATTTCTCTCTGACAACAATCTGAAATCATTTACTTTTTTAGTACTAGAAGGAAAAGGTTGTATAATAGGACGAATCTTTTTCATTTGTGGAGCGCCATTTTTCCATGTTAAGTCGTAAAATCCAGTTAAAAAATAATTAACCCTTTCAATATATTAAGGTTAATTATTGGCGTTTATAAGTTAACACAGTAACAGTTAATACAGTATATAGCAATTGTTTTTTCCCGCTTTTACTTTTTAATGACCAAGTTCCCACGGACATTTGCAAGGTCCCAGTAGTATAAATATTATAGATGGAACGCAAAGCAAAAATCAGAAGCAATATTTACACATTGCGTACAATAGTATATATATGGTACAGGAACAGGTAACTGTGTCAAGATCCGTATGAATAGTTCATTACGGTAAGAGAGGATAGGGTTATTAAACTGCCCATAGTGGAATAAGCTTCAGCAAAAACTTGCCTCTGCACAGGTATATCATTGCTGTAGTATCTATTGGAGACAGTGCGTAAGCAATCCTTTCAATACTAATAAGTATAAGTATACTATGATTTCATATTAAAAATCCAAACGATTTTTAAAAGTAATAAAATATTTCAATAACTTCTCTCAGACAATCTAAATAATGCACCAGCAAATAAATACTTGTTGCTATATGAAATGAATGGTGACAGAAAAATCCCAAAGTCGTAAATGTTAACATGAACTGGAAACATTCATCACTTTCCTTGCGTTCTCTCCAAAGTGCATCCCGTGTCTGCGAATGCGTCGCTATTATTCGAATTTATTACTTTTGATTATTAAACAGGTTGCGAGGTACACTTTATATAATGTTGCATTATTACAAACCTCCATTATTATGGAGTGGATTCCAATAGTGCAGCAAGGGTTCTAGCTTCATAAGGACTCAGACATGCTATCATTATCCTTATGGTATATCCATTGTTGTGCAACTTGTAACTCCATTCAGAACTGTTATGGCGACCCATAGGTGCCATAATTTTATTCTGTCCTTACCCTACCCTACCTGACATCATCTTAATAAGGTGAAGATAAGAGTACAAAGGTGGATGCACACAGTGATAAGAATGCACACACAAGGTTAAGTGTATGACATTTACACATGAAAAGCCGGATCTAAATTAAGTACACTACGGGCTCATCACTATAAGGCTCCATATATGTATATTAGGCTCATCCTAATCGACAATAAACGTTTAGAAACTCCTGTAACTGTACAACGGATATCTTATATAGATGCATGGACAATGTAATGTCATGGTATACAATGATATTGATACATTAATTTCATGTGGTAGTACTAGTATACATGGGATAAAGGTTATTCTATCCATATTAGTTCGTGCATTATTAGTTCCATATGAAAATAATTTTTAAATGGTCTAGCAAATTTTAGGAATTCCTAAAATTTGCTAGACCATTTACTATGCAAAATTATGATGACAAAATAATATTATATGAATAATTCTAAAAGCTGCAGTGAGTAAAGAAAACCTCTAAAAATAATGATGAGTAGTATCTGTTAAGCTGATTGATCTGTTAGTAGCTATACAAATGGGCATCTTAGAGTAAATAGATACTTGATGAGAGTAGAAAGGCAAAAGGAGCATATGCAATTTGAATTTGTGTAACAGTATTTCAACGGGCAGAAAAAGAGGGTCCAGTTACCACTTGAAAATGCAACTTTATAGTTTGTTGTATGCCGAGCGTATGATCATGGAACAGAGGCACTCAAAGGAAAAGTTGCATTTAGAGTCACATCAAAGAATGAACAAGTCTACTCTGTACGTATACAGGTTGTAAAAGTTTCAATTCAACCTCTAAAAAGTCGTAAATAAACGTGCGGGCACAGCCACAGACTTGAATGACTGTGTAGGGACATCCAGCTTACAATACCGGCTACTTTTGATAATAATGCTTTCCTGTTATGTCAGTTCCTATTCTGTCCAAGTCTACAAAAAAACCCATTACAATTTTTTAAACTGTAATTGGAAAAGTAAAAATCAATGAGAACCAAGTCGTAAATGTTATTTTTGTTCAAGTTTCTTCCCCGAAAGAAAACTTTTAGTGAGCTACCAGGAGGGTCAGTTTAATTTTGTAAAATGATGCACAAGGAAAAATCGAGTTGCAATCTATAGATACCTACTTGATATACTTGAATATATGTAGGGATCGAGTTGTAATTGCTCTTATAATAGTGTAAAGAGAACCGACACAGTTTCGATGTGCATCAGATCTTATTGAGTATTGACACAAAGGCTTTGGTTTTTGTACAATCCGACAAAATCTCAACAATCCATCCTATATGAATGCTTCTGTTTGCTATTCCGTATAGGTTTGTGTAACAGGGATTGGAAACAAATATTTTAAACTTGACCCTACAGAGAATAGTAAAGTTAAATTAGCAAGTAAATGACCACATTACTTTTTATGATCAATATTTGAGCTGTAGAGTAATCAATACAAAATGCGGCTTTACATGTTATTGGTGATTTCCATTCCGACTTATGGATTAGTGCTCTCATAAATTCCATCCTTTACAGTGCGTACAAGGACAGTTCGTCAATGCTCCTCTCGGCTCTATTTGTATTTCTGTATATTAATTATATTATTTTGACGACATATTTTTAGGATTTCTCTACTATCGGCGCAGTTGTGTTTGAATAGTAAAACTATACAGATACGATGCTTGCACATAATATTACGCACTGCATTTTATAGTCTTCGTCATGGGTACTTGCATCCAATATACATGGAGGATACTCCGACACCAGCAGATAAAGTCACAGTGAGTAGTTTATGGACAGAAACATTCAACCTATATACAAATGTATTGGTTATTAACAATTTCAAATGGGCCTTAATCCCCGCACAGTATTCAACGTACCCTCTCATATGAGCAGTTGTGAAAAAGTAAACAACTTAGGTTTTTATTCAAGGATTCCTTGGCTCAGTGTTTGATCCTTTGAATTGCATTCGGCCAGATGTACACCTCATAAAATTTTATCGCTAACATTAGATTCTATATTATTAGCAAACCTAGTTTTACCTTATGATCATCATAGCGATTATGTCTCTACAGGGTGCAAAAATCTATGTGCTAACGCTAAGTGATTAGCATGGAATGGTCCAAAGTTTATATTGAAATGTTATATGCTGGTAAATTTAATATTGTGAAGTATGCAGAGGTAATTCAAGTTTAATACTAAAGTGTCTAAACATGCCGGATATGTCTTTCGAGGGTGCTTATGGGTATATGAAGTTACGTGGTTCCCAAATGAAAGTACAGAATGCATTAGATAAAATGAAGGAGAAGTAGTACAGAAGATATAAAGAAATAAAACCTGATTTGGATTTATTTGAGCTTTCATAGAATAAATATACTGTAAAGATTGGAAGTTGTAACTGCTATTTTGTTGGCTAAGTAAGATAGGAGACAGTATTGAGCATTGAGGATTTGACCGAATTTGAAACGGCTAATATACTGGAAGTACGGAGTATTCTTAAGAGTCAACTAAGAAAGAAGCTCGATTGTACAGGGATGGAGTCTAACCGTAGTATCCGTAACCGCCATAACCACGGCCTGTAATCAAACAAGAATTTAGGAATTAATAACAGGGGTGATAATAATAAGCTAAACGTAAATATATTAGGATAAATATTAAATTTCGAATTCAATTCTTAAAAAAACCGTAAAATTTCTTTTAAAATTTATCGTTTAATGGACGTACCATAACCTCCATAACCACCACCATAACCGACGCTGTAGACAGCTGGACGGTAGTAGGAAACGGCTGGGCGGTAAGAAACGCCTCTGTAACCTCCATAACCTCCGTATCCGCTATAAAGTCCACCGTATCCGCCTCCATAACCTCGGAGGTATCCAGCGGTAGCCACGGCGAAGACGGCGGCAAGGGCCAACAGCATCTGCAATTAATTTAAATACAATAATGAAACAATGCACAAGATATATTGCAATCCATTTTCGGCAATAGCAATGAGTAGAATTCACAAGTTAATTGACTACTAGTAATAGTGAGTTGATAATTATAAATGAAAATTTTAAAATATTTTGCTTTATAATTTTGAAATTGCCTTACCAAAGTCTTGTTCATTTTGAAAATGTTTTGTTTCTTAGAAACGTTTTGAGTATTGAAAGTTTTGATTTGCTCGGTAGGCAAGTTGAGATGAGTATGATTTGGAGGTGTGCGAAGGGTCGATATTTATACAGAAAATTTTCTGGTCGTCAAAATGACGACGAAGGTTGGGTGGGTTAAACGATCTTATTTTTTGCCAATTGTATCTTTCATTTGTTATTACGTTACAACTAATTGTGAACTTATACAATCAGCGTAAGGTGGTAGGACTCCATTATGCACTTACACGTACACACATCTTAGCTACCTTAATCAACTATTATTACGTGACATATGTAATAAATACCTATGTTACTGCCATTACGTATTGGTCCACAGTCTTCAACACCTCACGGTCAATTATTACATTAATTTTTCAACAATACATGTGCTACTGTTAGGATATTAAATGTCCGATTTTACTTTCTAACAATTTAAGTACATAACATTAAAAGTAGTCGTGGGATAACGGTTTAAAAATTGCAGTAAAACAAAATGAAATGTTTAAGTCCTAAAACTTTTTCAGTTTTTAAAGGCTAAAAAGTAATAAAATTCGTATTTATTTTGGTACCCGTTATAATTCAAGTTCAAAATAATTAGTTATCGCTATACTCAATAAACTAAATACATAAACGTTTTACTTGCAAATAAAACTTAGGCTTTATGATAATACGAGGCTTATAGTGTGTACATACTGTGTGAACATATAAAAATCAGCATTAAACATGCAATAACAGCTGTCATTACCGATACATTTTGCGTTTGAGAAAAAGTGTGATAAAAGTGCAAGTCTTTTTTTAAGAGATTGGGTAATATAGAACACTGCCTCCGGCTTGGAATGACGCATGCAATAGTATACGAATGTCGAACGATTATTAAGATAAGCGTCACAAATCTTTGTACAATAATGAAAATATGTAATATGCTACATTTTCACAGCAATTCTTACTTTGAATTGTTCAACAAACCTATAGATTTGATACATAACTGAAGCATTTTAACTATTACAGTATGCAACTCTAATTCATTAGTAGGTGTTACAATTACGGAATAAGCAAAAAACAAAGTAAGTAGATACTTGAGAACTCAATGAATACAAATAAGTAACTTAATCATTACTTAAATATAAATAATGAATAGTTCACGAAATAAATGACAGTTTTGATGCCAATAACCTGAAAGTTGTACAGACCATTCATAATAATGTGAAGATGAAGATAAGTTCTTACAAGAGAGAATTGTAAGCAAGTTATTTTAGGCTATCTTTCCATAAACACTATTTGTAATTGTGTGTTTCATCGAAGTATAATATCTACAATTAATATACTTATAGTTGAAGTTCAAACAGAAGTACACATTTCAATGGTATAATTGGTAATGATAGTGATGTAAATAGACATTTAAGTGTCTCACCTTCGATGGACTGAATCATCACAGACTTTCATTGTTTATTTTGACCAAGTTTGTTGTACTTTTCAGTGTCACAGTCAAAGGAAAAAAATATGTCTCTTTTTTGCGTCGCACATGTTATGAGGTACATTATACCGTCGCAAAATTTATGCAAGATACGGTAAACATGTACATACCCTGAACATTAACACATTTGGTAAACAAAAGATAATTGTTGTCCGAGTAGCTATCAAAGTCAGGGATAGCACATATAATATATTATGGAATCACTATTTAATTTATAATTTTGTAAAAAATACTAGAGCTCATCTAATCGTAAGTAGAAGTATATCCTTTATTTATTTAATTCATATCTGCTGTTTGCATGATCCTCACGTTGAGCCAAGTAATTAATTTCTGGAACTCGTCGTGTGAAGCCTTAATTAATATCCAGAATACTAAATAGCTTCAGTCCAACTCCAACAACAAAAATCAAGAACTATGGAAATTTTCCTATTAACACACTGACAAAAGTATGTAATTTTCTATAATTTATTTAATTCCTATTTTATAAGTAAGTATTGAAGAAATTGACAACAGATTCATCATCGTTCAATCTTGTATATCTACATGTTACTTGTCAGTCATTATCTGACAGCAGCAATAATTACACCTAATGCCTTATTGCAATTACCGACATAATTACAACCAATTTTTTCCACAGTTAACATTCACCAATTAAATCGCGGTTGGAGCCTTCGTGTAAACAAGAGCGGTTGTTTAGTTCCTAATCAAAATCAAAGCGGCTTCATTTCAACAATATTTGTATTCATTAAAGACAAAGATATACTAGAGCAATAACATCAAATTATGGAAGCACTGACCCTCTTGTAAACATTGGCGGTCGAAGGAAGGCGTGTGTTCAGTATGTTTTGTGATTGGAAATTGAAGATTGTTTGCCCTTTTACATTTATATTGTCATTCAAGTATTATGTGTCTATGTATTTAATACATGTAGATACATTTACTTACATCTATGTTGTTTTCAAAACAATTAGTATTATAATTTCATTCATACACATAGGTACTTATAAACTCGTCTCGAGTTGTTTATACTCTTCACTAACGCATGTTGTTTCACTTTTTTGATAGTTACACAACTTTACTACAGTGTACTACAGTTACAATCACAAGTGTAACAAGAGGAGGAAGATATAGAAAATCCTGTCCATTCAGGTTTATTAACCTTGGAATCTTACTCCCAAGTTTTTTTCTATCGTCGTACCATTCTTGATATTTTTTTAAGCATTTCCTCAATTCAATTTCCAGAAATATATGTGTAAACACGCTTAATATGGCAGTAGTAAAGGATAAGGATAGTAACGAAAAAAGCCTCACGATTTGCTTTCAACGGTCACGTTCATCGCGAGGAAGATAAAAAAGACCTGTGAAATAAATAACAAACCTACACTGAAAGAATTATCTGACGCAGCACAATAACATTTCTGTCAACAAATCAGTTGAGTTACATACTCTATTATCCATTGTCATCAGTGAAACATGAGACGTAGGCCAACAAAATAGAGCTTATACAAGGCTTCGATATATTTTTGGATATCTTAATGGTCAGTGTGCGGGCCATTCAAGGTGTTGTCACATGGGTAAAACCAATAATTATGGCACTTCTGACAATTATTATTCCTTGCTCTATTGACTCCCTTATATCTATAATATAAAAACTGTAATTATACTACAATTTTGAGTAGAAACACATCGTTATATGCATCTATAGCGTGTAGCATTTTAATGTTCACATAACCACGCACACACTGCGAAATTAATTTGCGTTTATAGAGATGGATGAAGTGAGAATCTTAATGTTAAGTGTGCATGCATGTTTGTAGGTGTGGAAAAACTGGATTTGTAAGAGAACACAGCTTATTAGTCTAACGACGGTGTACACCCTAATGCTGATTATTTACGGTTCCTCTCATTTAATATTTTATATTCAACCAACGAACGTCTCTAGGACAACTTTTGGTTGCTCATAGCCTTATAGTTCATCACTCTGGTCCTGATTGCCTTTCGGACTACTGATAATGAATAGTGATTTGCTTTTAAAAACAAAAATAAGTTGAGTTTTTTTATAACCTATTAGCTTCAATTATTGACAAGCTTCCAACAAGAACTCACACGATATTGTGATTGAGAATACATAAATACGATCAGGTATATAATTCGTTCTGAGCATATACTGAGTATGTATTACGCTTACGACTTGCACATAAGGACAAAATTTTTAAATAATGCATAACATAATTTGTTGTATATAAAAAGTAGAAGTCGCGTTTATGACACGAAATGCAATTTAAAAAAAAATTAAACTATGAACAATTCAAATAAAGGCAAATAGATATCCATTTCAGTTATTGATCATTTCATTCGGCTGTTAAAATCAAATTATACTTTTATTTGCATACAATAATTTATTTGAGAACTGAAAAGCTGTCAAGCAGAAGCTGTATTCCATGCCCTTAATAGTTTGATTAACTCAATCATGGTCGAATTTTGCCTTTGCTTTGAAGTGTATCATATGCACTTAAACAGTAGACTTATGATGATTGCTGATCTACTTATTTTGACCTATATAAATAAGTTCATTTAAGTTCAGAAACCCTTTGCATACAAAAACAATAGAAACTGAATTGATGCAATCAGCCCATTGTCAGGACCAGAACCTGCAGGAAATCAGACGGGTAACTACGATAACATGGTTGAGGAGAAGATGCATCAAGTGGAAAAACTTTAAAAAGAGGTGCACAAGTTATGGCACCGTCAAAACGAGCTGGAAATACAAAGCCATTACAAGTTGAGGAAGCAGGGAAGGTGTAATCTACAAGGAGTATATCCACTAAGCTCAGAATACACTCCAGAGATTAAGTTCTTAGATTTCCTGTACTAAATCCCTCACACCCAATTGAAAGTTCATACTGCTACTGTGCTCATATCATTATTAGTGGATACAGCCAGCTTGAACAAATATTCTTCTCACGTTCCAGGACTTATGTTAAGAAGCGGGACTAAGAATAATGTTAGTTTGTAAAGCTACTGCCAAGTATAAATTACCTGTAAGAGGTTACTTACTGGAGAAACCTACCTCCAAAAAAGGTTTTTGAATTCCGGGTTCTAGAAGTATATGAGGTTTATTGACGACACCATCATGTTAAATGTTTAGTAAATACTCTGCATTTACATTTCTTGTAAAGAAGGGGAATGAATAACGAAGACTCATAGAGAGAGAGCGAGATATTTAGAGGAAGGATCATATCAAGTAGGTAAATAATACTTCTGTGTACTGCACGGGGAACTGTATTAAAATATAAATGTTTTTGCCTTAATAGCAATGGTGCGGGGGGTAGTAAAACCTGTGCGTTTGCATGTGTCAGTGTGTAGAGGAAAGTAGTCATAAACTCCTGCTTTGCTATTTACTCCGAGAACGGAAATGGAGTTAGTTGTGAATGTTCATAATGCTTAGCTGACAGATATCGGTTCGTGGCAAGACTTGATTTCTCCTCGATTAAATCCAATGGGTCACGTCCGCTCTCTGGTGAAAGGATGATTTGCAAATTTCAAAGCCACATTTGAAGGAGATGAGGCACTAAAAAGCCCTTGGGGTGCTTACACTTTTATTACCCCTGTAAAACTTTTATCATGTACAAGATATATATTTAAATGTAAACTCCATATAGCAATATATACCTCCGTATAGTAATATATACCTCCATATAGCCATATACAACTCCATATAAGAATAATAATAGTAGCTCACACAACAAGCTTTACACATCGACGATTTAGTCAACTGGGTGAGCCATAACCGTATACAGCCTTCATCCTTATAAATGAAAACCCACAAAATGCACGTATGATTATCTCTCTGTAATATCAACGGGACGTCGGAATTACTTGTGTCAACCTCTAAATCTCCTTAGGAATAATCTCCTTTCTCTCTCCCACCCCGTCTTTCTCATACACTTGCCTCCCAAAGCATTTCATATAAAGCCTTATTTTTCCAGACATTTGTATATTAACCGGAAAAATGCACTCATTCTAAAAACGACGACTTCATTTCTTTCGCACAGGGACGATGACAGTAACATCTTTAGCTTTACTGTTATCTCCTTTGTGTTTCATTGCCAATTATTTCCGCTTGAAAAATTCTTGCTTTTTTCTTGTTTGCAGATCCTTCTGTCCTTATGAGACTCATCCTCTTCAATTGTTTTCCCATATCTTAATGTCCACAACCTTGTGAAGTTCCTATAGCATGAATATAAATGATTGGAAATAAGAGCATGCGTTTTGGATGAATAATAGCAATAGCTGAAAAATTACATTGTTTAAAGATTGGTCCACTACGGAAAACCGGTTCCATTACTTAATTACATTGCAGATATGCACGACAACATTTATGCACGAATATATTTTTTTCAAAATATGATTATGAAAGTGGTAGCAACGATTCTGTAAACACGAATAAAGATACTCTGACCGTGAAAAGGATTGAATAATTGATTCATTGAGCAGAAAACATTGGCAGAGTTGATGCTTTGTTCAGAATAAGAAGATGTAACTGTAGATGTTCACGACATTTCCAGGATATCTACTTTTTGGGATTATGTAAATGGAAGATATGTGAAGACAGCAGTGCGGTGGTGAGATATATTATATGGTGGTGGGTGATGAGCAGAGCTCAATGTAACGAGAATATTGATAGGCAATCGGGGAATTGGCGGATAAAAAAGGCAAGTCCATATTGTTCTCAAATGGGTCATGTATGAAACAGGCAGAGATTTGTCTTTGGCTTTTCATGACTACACAAAAAAGTCTCGATAGTTGATAGTCCAGCAGTATGTTATACACATACATTAACTCCGACAGTTGAGACCTTAAACATAGAAACCTGGGACACATAGGTATATATAGTATATGTAGGTATAGTAAAGTGCGGAGCATGGAAGGAGAAATAAAATAAAAAAAGAGGGAGGCTAATAGATAGGCTGAATGGAAGCAGATGAGCGTTCAAACAAATGATGATATTCATGTGGCAAGTTAAAAGCCGATGGATTCCACGGAGTGAATAGCCTAATGGCGTCATTTTAAGGTTTTATCCCTAATTTTTTCAAACTGAAAACTCACTTTAGTTTCCTCACGACGACTCATGTCTTTTCTTCATGTATGACCAACACACGGTCCTTCATCTTCCCTACGGTTTATCTCTCATATGAGCTTCTTATATATGAGGTGATTCCGACAAATGACTCAATCCGAGGGGGAACAGACAAAAGGTGATGATTCCATGTATACATAAGTCAACCTATAGATAGGACTCGGACGCAACCGTGCTATTTAACTTTTCCCCAAAAAGACTAATGTGACCAGGAAAAGAAAGCAAAACAATCGGGATAACTTAGACCTTGTCACATAAACTAGGTCCACTTTGGACAAGAACAAGAAGATCCGAGGATCAAATCATTTCCTATTACGCTCCTTTCCTACAAATTCACCCATCCAAGTACTGTCTTTTGCTCAAAGTAAAGAACACAAATTGTTGCCATTTCAGCTTATTCAGCTTCATTTTGTCCGCACACCCGCTCTCTCTCCGAACGCATTGACTCCTCTCCAGAACGGCTTCACATAAATTAGCAGCAACCAAGCAATATCCGCTGGAGCAACGATTGGATCTATTCGGCAGAAAATTGACCTGTTCGGACATTAATCCGACAACGACCAAACAAGATTCCAAGCTATTAGTAGTTACTATAATATAAGTGACTAGCTAATTTATTATCTATTTTCTTCCTACATCGCTCCAAAACCGGTTGACCTTACACTACTTTTAATTTCCAGATAAAACATTGACCCACAAAACGCTTGACCTATGGTGACAGTGACGCAGAACTATAAAGCTTCGGTTTGAATATACATTTTGAGATATAAATATAGTATGTAGTTACTTGTAATACTCATTCTTATTTACAAACTAACGCTGTCAAGTACGTACACCTCTTTAATAAGTTCAATACAATATAAAATAATTATGTAAAACAATATTGGCTCTATACAACAAAATTAATTAGTATTAAATCTCAACTATACCTATAAATTTTATAACACTATATTTTATTCATAATTTATGGTCTTACTGGGGGAAGATGTCTTTTTTGTACTGACTCAGAAATAAGACGTTAATAAAGAAATGAATTGAATTGAATTGAAAAGTTCCTAAAACATAAACAATCGATGTTTGCAAAACTGCAATGTAGTAGTATCCTAATGCTAATCAAATGACATGTAATGCATAACATTTAAACACCTGAAACATAGAGAAGCTGACTGTGAGGAATACTAATAGCATGAATTATCCAGAAAGGACATTATAAATCATCTCAAGAGAGACACATTTCTTGCCAAAACACTTACTCACTTGGTTGATATGCATTTGCACTTGAAAAGTAAGCAGTCCAACCAAACAACTTTGTGTATATAAGTTGGTCCTGTCAGCAGCCCTCGCTAGAACGTGTAATTCTTTCAAGTTAGGTGGATTGTTTATGACTTAATGATACGCTTTATACCTTCGATCAGCTTGTTATTTCAAATGATTAGATCCCTGTTACAAAAAACCAATCACAACACTAATGCCTTGCAAATTGATTCAGACACTGCCAAAAGCAGAGCACATGTGGAATTTCAATTTTTTATTTGTACGAAAAGAAAACCAGGAGCTATTTTTACTCTCCCGATCAGAGGAAAATACAAAGAGAAGATCACTCGAACTGACACTTTGCTTAAACGGTAATTTAGAGTGCATCGTGGTTTAGCTTATATAGACAAAAGTGAGCTGTCGGTTAAAAAGTGAGTAAATTATATCTAGTATACTGTATCTAGACAAGCAGAAAAAGAATTAATCGAGAACAAACACTTGAAATGTAGACCTCCTGCAGATTTTGGCAAAATGCAGAGTATAAATTCCTTCATTTGTATTCTCACAGTGGTATTTGCATGAGTCACTACAGATAGTTAGCTTGATTTCCATATAGGAGTACAGAAATGCAAGTGACTTTTACGTAAGTGACAGTGTACACAGATAACTTATGTACACCACAAGGAGACATGACAATAATAAAAACAAGCGCATTTATCACGATGGAGGAACACGTGTGTTTTTCTATGTGTGAGTGGATCCTGAAACGGAAAGTGACAGGACACTATACCCTGCTTTAGATTGCCAATTCCACCAACAAATTGGCACTCTCACAGATATTTTTGCAAAAACATGTTTAGATTGAAATCATTATTTATTAACGGGAATCTTGACGTCTTCCGGAGGAATGTGGATGCAAAAAATATATAAACATTCGCTTCGAGCACTTCTTACCTCCCCGATTATTTTGTTTAGCTACGAAGCCCACACGAGTAAAATACGAGCGTTGCGATTACTGCGACGTAAACATACCAAGTGTAACACAGAACTTTACATGTATGCAAACTTTAGACTTGCATTCGGAACTTCTGTCATCTTATCTTCTATACAAGTAGAAGGAGGAGGACAAATAAATTAGGAGGCTTGAGTGCATAGAAAACTATCTTAATCTCAAGTGACAAGATTTTTCTTCAGTTCTTAAGTATATATGTAGCATGTTAAGAGATTGGGAGAGAGTGAGGGTGGGAAGCGAAAGGAAAAAGTGAGCGCAAACAGTGGAATTAAGTACAAGATTAAAGCATTGACTTAATCAGTCGTGATTGAGTAGAAGAAAAAAGGAAAGACGAAGACAAAGTTATGAAATATTCAGGACCTGTCTACTTTGAAAAATTGGCCAACAAGGAGGAGACGAAGGAGAAACAATTAGTGGAAAAGGAGAAAAATTTGCCTTCTCTCTTGCTGAGTGTGAAGGAGAGCAGATTAAGCCCGGTGGCTCCGGGTCCTGAGAGGAATTACCCACCAACATACTATAAGTATATTCCTCACTTATAGATACAGCAAGAACACATCTTTCATTTCATGCCAATGGGTTTCGCTCGCCTTTCTGGCTTCTTCACTCTTACAAGTAGTATATACATAATGACAGTCGTACTCCACACGAGCATAAGTACATGACCGATAAAGAAAAGGAGATGAAAAGGAGGGAGAAAAGTTTGACACTCTTCTTTTCTGTATCTACTACCATTTTTGTAGCCATTCTACCCTCTTAGTATACTTACGTTCCTCGCGTATCATGAGCAAAAAGTATACACTGTGACAAAGTCGAGGGTATGCAATATGAGAAGGGAGGAATCCTCTGAGGATTTTTTCCTCCACGTCGAATCTACCACCATCATCAGAGTACATACTTTGTGAATACAATATTATAAATGAGTCTTTGAGTTGGTTTTGGCCCTTGTGACAGAGGTGTGCCATGTCATGTATATAGGGCCAAGGGAACATGTACATATGCATACTGTACATAGCTACTGGAAACCTTTAAATATTATACATATCGGGAAAATATATGGCCTATTAAGTACACCCAACACCCAGACTTCATACACTCAACACCATTCTACTTATGTACAATCAAAGCACACGGATGGGCTTGAGTCAATTTTCTCCATCCCTGCATAATACGTAGTGCTTACGTTAAGCGGCAATTATCTACATATTAACACTGTGCATACACTTTTGAGTAAAGCGCATTACAACAATATTAACTTTAGCTGTGTGGGTACATGTAAGTTCAAAGCTTTGGTTAACACATGAACATGTGCTTTAGTTATGTATGTACATTAGTTACATACTTCAATAAGTATACCTTAAGTATATTCACAAATCTTGTATCTACTTACAAGTATCTATGCATACTTATATTATGTATTAATGTACCTACCTAGATATATGTAATACTGAAGATGCTTCAACGAACATCCTTACCGGTATCTCATAAGCATTACTATTAGCAAAATTCAAGCTGAAGTCGCACAAGAGGGAGGGAATGCAAGCTTTATACATAGCTCCATGCTTTACAATTCATCAAAATTCTCCACATGCAAGTCCCATAGCGTTGTGTGTGTGTGTGTTTGGATGAGAAAAGAGGTAAACTGCAGGAAAATACTACGAGATTGACAAGAAATGATCTAGGGAGTTCTCGAACAGATTAAGTCGTACGCAATCCTGACAAGGAAAAATATTCTTCCTGATTGCATTCACAACTCAACAGCATTTATTTACATTCTCGACACTACACTTATTTGAATGTAGGAGTGAAACCTAAACCTCTCCTCAATATAAGAATTCCCATACGGCTAGATTCCCATAGATTATCGTCACACTTGCAATACCGAACTGAAATATCTCTAGATGTACTGGCTAGATCTTAGGACAACAATAATAATGGTTTTCTTTACGGGACATTGATTTGAATACGTACATGGAAGTCTTATTATTGTATTGGACGGGTTGTCTTGAGAACTCACTATAAAACACGGAGTGGACGAGGGCTGACTTGTATTATCATTCGTAACCGAGAGCTACCCTTTCAGTTGATTGACATGCTACTTTAAACTTTTACCCTAAACTCCGCGCCCTTTCCGTAGCACTTTTCTAAATCGAACCTTCGTGACGAAGACGTACTCAAAGGCTTCTTGGCCTTCCAAAAATAATTGCTATAGCTACTGTAGGGATTATCTGCCAATTAAACAAATTACTTTTTCTCATATACTCTGAAGTTCCTAAAAACCCTTGATAAATGCAACAGCTTCAAGAGCTTATTAGTAGGAGCAAAAACTATGTTCGATTTGTACAAAATTTGTTAACCTCCTCGATCCCTTCAACGAAAGGATATTAGTATCTACACTGGGTGACTAATGTGAAAAGTACCACCTGCACTTGTTTTCAGTACAGATTTAATACGGATACAATAGTTGATAAAACACTGTGGTTTCAATATATGCGCAGTGATCTCTTTATACGGCAGGACTAAAGCGTTAAAATTGTAGCCAAGCAACTTCACCACAAACAAAACTTTAAAAATCCAATGTTTCCACCGACGCTTATGAATCCTGTGTAGCTATAGCTTCACCGTCTAAAATGCTTCCGATCCACCTATACACTCGTGAGTATCCATATAGAGCCCTGCAGATAATCATTGTTAATGATACACAGGTGTGCCATTGTAGTTGCGTAAATGTTTATTCTACACTTGACAAGTGTTCATTAATCCCACTTCCCCTATTTTTCAAGTTTCCACTTTTAAAATCCGACCAATAATGGAGCCTTTATTTTTGGCCAGGGTCAAATCCGATTTGATTCCAGAGTGTCATTGTCATTATCCATAAATACTATATATATGCTACCCCTGATTTGTTCAATACTCTCATCTGCTCTAATTTTCATCTTGCCCAGCTTCTGTTTTGTTGTCACTCAATGTAATACTTTCGGCTCTCTCTGCTTCTGCTTGCCCATTTTTTAAGCCTCGCAGCTTCGGCTCTATGCCATCCCGTCCGTTTTATCTGTGAACTGGTATGTTTTCAGATGTTCCTCCACACTTGCCATTTTTGTCATCTCTGTTTATGCTGCACTTAACAATAGTTTACGGTGTAACTTATGACCATAAGCTCCTTATACTGTACAAAAAAAACCGCTGCCACTCTGTCTGGGCTTGACAGTTCGAGCCCCGTTCCCTACATGTATAGGTAAAGTACCGAGTAAACAGAGCTTTGTGAAACATGTGAAACAACATGTGCAAGTAATTTGCGTTTACACACACTGCATACAATATTACGTTTGAGATTTCAATGCTAACAGTGCAAGTTTTTGCATCTTCTGTTATATTGCCATATGTATCAATAATTGCATTCTAATTTCTTTGAAGCGTTACTGGATGACTTTTTGCAGTAAAAAATAGCATGACGCAAATTCATGTTCTGCTCCAATCTCTCAGTGTAAAGTTGCTGTATCTTTGCTATGCAATCTGAATTATTTATTTGGGTGCAACAATTAATGCTTTTGTGATTTAAAATGGCATGTAATATCAATTGTACGTATTACTGATTGTGCAACGTTATTTGAAAGTCAAACCACAAAATGATTTTAATCAAAGCACATCTTTTCCACATTTTCTTTCAGTTATATATACTTAAAAAACTGAGACTGTGAAGACATAAAATGCAGCTGAATTGAACTAATAACATGTATACTTAAAGAGACAACAATGTAAGACAATCCATTATCAGGTTTATTGCCAACATTAAAAGCCATGTGTGTCTAAATGCCAAACCATGTACTGACCTAGGATCAGGGAAAAATGGTGGAAGCCATTATAACATGCACACAAAACGAATCACTCCAACCAAAAGCTATCCATTATCCACCAGCTTGGAAAACCTATAAAACCCGAGGATTTTCCCAGACCAAGAACCAAAGGGTTTCTTAACAACACGACAATAATCATATGGGCACTGGAGGCATTAAGACCGGAACCCATTTGTAACCTGCATGTCTACAAATAGGAATCTGGACAAAAGTCAAGTCGTTCCAGACGATTAATCGGCTATTTGCGACAGTAGTACTTTATTAGCAATGCTTGAGTCCCTCACACTCACACAAATCTCGCTCCCACGAAAAAGTGGGCCGAGAACGTAGAAACATTTTCAACAAGTTACAATTACTATGTTCCCAAATACACTATAGAGGTGAGGTGTTTCACAACTAGGCTTATCTATCCGTCAATGTTGAGCATTTGATATTTGAAAGAGTTAACCCACAGGTTCCTTCATGGTTCTGTATCCTGTACGCATTTTCCCTATTGATAAAATACATTGATAATTGTTACAAAGCAACCATCCGAAACTCCTACGATCTGGGACGACTCAACCAAGGTCCAATCCATCTTTTCACAATATTACACTCTCATAGTACTTGCATTGTTGTCATACTGATTATTCCACCATGGTCCATAAAGTTTATGTAAATTAACAACTTGGATTTAATTCACAAAAGATTCGATGCATAAGAAATGAAGTAACAAGATTTTTTACAAAGAAAATAGCTACTCATACATATCTTTGTGCAGGTTTTATGAGCTGTTCTTAACAATTGAAAGGAAATTAATACGTTTCTACTTTAAGATTCTCCTAAAAACTCCACGCATAAATATCTATACACAATTTGTACGAGTAATAAAGAAACAAATCTTGAAAGTAGCTGGAAGTATTAACGAACGACAAGCAGTTCAAAGATCTTTTTACAAACCCAATGATTACGTATAGTTTAAGTATATGCACCACAAGTAATAGGATAATATATTTAAAAGTAGACATATTTTTTTAAACTGTTATAGTATTTAATACCCGAATTAGCTCGTAAGAAATGTATACTGTTGGAGCTTAGTGAGTTGTATTCACCCTGTCTTCCCTTCGTGTATGCATGACTGATTGATGCTTCCACATATATGGTTAATTGAGGTCGGCCACGGCACATTAAGCTCTTTCCTTCCAATAAAAAGGCACAGTTTCAAAAAATATTTGAATTTGTTACATCACCAATTATTCCCCGTGCATTCTACATGCAGATCTGAACAGTAGGTATGCATACATTATAGTTTCCCTGAATATTTAACCTGACATAGTCAGAAAGTAAATACTTTCGGTGCATAGATGCTCCTGTCAGCAGCAAACAACTGAGAGACTAAGTGGTGTGTGTGCATAACATATCAAAACGGTAATACATGCATGATTGCTTTTTAAAAGAGCCTCGAGTTGTTGACTTAGGGAAATAGGCGATGACAGAAGAAATAGAAAGAGAATTTAGTATGGAGTAAAAAATTGTAGACAAGACTCTCTTCTCTCTCTCTCTCTCTCTTTCGCTCTCTCATGTGACTCAACACAATACAGGACAACAATAATAATACCGAACTGCATTGCTAATGTTAGCTCTTTCCTAGGAAATTCATACGCTTGATTCGTGTGATATGGTGCACTATGTGTGTACAATTTTTATGATAACTAGGTGCACACGCACATACATACATTTCCCATTATTTATACATACAGGATATGGATACAAGTATATATAAAGAGCCTGCAGAAAAAAAGTATTTCTTATAATAGGAGCAACATACAGAAGAAAAATGCACCGGCTTCCTTTCTTGGCCAGAATTCATTGTAGAAAGCAGTCAGTCACTTCTTTTCATCTTATATATCTGTACTTTTCGGTCTGACTGGTCTTCTTGGAGGGTGGCCCTTATCATCTTTGCATAATTTATAAACGGCATTCTCTACACAATGTGCATCCAGCAAACGGCGGTTCGATTGACTCTCTCCTATTCCGATGAAAATGCATTTCTTTACAAAGGAAATCTATCCTCAGTTAGTTCCTTTTAATGCCGAAGAGAAGCTCCCAGCTCTTTCATCCCCGTGATTGTGAGACCAAGTCTGGCTTACAGAACCTCAATTGAAAATGAGTGCTTGCTTCTTAAAGTAAACATCTAATAAAGCTAGCTATAATACTTGTCGTGGTTTTCCTCTTTTGATTATTCTTGTAACTATCAATGACTGATTGAAGCCGTTATGCTATAAATAATACCATTGAGCTTGGAGAGATTGAAGTTCAAGATTACATCTACTCTACCCTTTATGCAAATTGGAATAAATGTGCTTTAAAATTCGTGAGACTGTGGTCTCTGTAATCTTTATGTCAATAAAGATGGTTTTGTAATAAATAAGATTTTCATTATTAATACAATCATATTGTTCTTACTTGAGTGCGTTAGTAGCATAGAATTCATAGATTAATAGTTTATACTATCTTAATAAGTATCCCAAAAAATTGTCACGATTCCTTATTATAATTAATAACACGCTTTTGTCATTACAAAGCTAATTGTAAGTAGAAATGGGTGATGACAATTTAATTTTTAAATTTCAGAAGAAGGTTACAAAAGTGTGTAAAGGTTGTAGAGTTCAGATTACTACCACATTTTTTATGATTAACACCAATAATTGGAAACCACAGCTTAGGGGAAAAACGATCACACAGCAGGTATGAACTATTTGCATGTTACTGCAAACCAGGTCATATATGCACGAGTAGCTGTACATCATTTTCACAATTCGTTCAATCCACGTACTATCTACTAATTATTGTTGTCATGCCATTCTATATGCTACACCAGCTGACGGCGAGGTTCAGTATCAAAAGTCAAGAAACTTAGAATTCGGCATATGCTGCTTCACTATTGTACGTACATACGAAACTTTGGCTCGTAGAAATCGAGAGTTATTAATTTATGAAGTTGTACATGCATAGATGCATCGGCCTAATTGCAGGAGAAGCATAATTTATTGATACTTGACACTGTTTTTAATAGGAAGTACATATGTAGCCGAAGTAAAATGCGTAAGATACGAGTACAAACATTTTCCATACAAATTATGAGATTATTGTTATTCCTTTTAACACAACAATTAAGATTTTAGACAGTACATAATTTGTTGGAACGTATCATTACATAATGTTGATTACCGCTGAAGGGTATTCTGCATTCCTCTCCTTTCATTCAGATTTTGTAGTATGCACTACAACTACAACCATATTGACTCAACTTTGAAAGATCAAGATGCAATTTTATACAAGGTGAGACATATTGCATATGTGCATGAACATAAATTAATCATTGACTTGAATATTAGGATAGCTTCACAATTTATTTTGTTAAAAAATTCGTTGGTGATGTAATTTAAAGCATTTTTGCAAAAGTGAAAATAATTTGCATTAATAGGTTGTTAAATACATACTTACAAAATTAATGTTTGGGTAAATAATAAACAAATAATTACAAATTTAAGATCGAAGGCTAATAAACATTAGTTTTGGGATCAAAATTTATGAGTAATAATATTGCACGGGGCCAATTTCCCAATAGTATAGCCATATGGCTTGAATAGCATTATCCCGTTGGGGATGCGATGGAAAAGAGCACAGACAGTAGAATTCTGGGCATTAAACAGTCAGAATATAGGTAATCGGTATAGTATAGAGTACGCATAGACACGTACATTATGAATGAAGAGGTGGTGGACACAAGTGAATGATGGACTGGAGATTCGGACTCGGACTGGACAACTGTGTTGATGAATGAGTTTGCATGGACGGACATGGAAAATGCATATTTTGATTGCATATCACGCAAGATCATGGAAATGCGTACACCTGTGGAAGAGTTCTCGACTCCGTCACGCGACAATCCCCATGCTCGAATGACTTCCAAATTTATTGCTTTCATATAAGTAGATGAGAGGGTAAGTGCGTACATCTATACATGTTCGATTCAATTGGAGCTGATGGACATTCATATTATTATCTACAGACTGGCTAGTGTATGAAGCTTAGCTCTACAGTATAGTATTAGCATGCTAGCTGATGTCAGCTATAGCATGGAGAAGATTCCTAGCGTATTAAAAGCAAAATATTTCAAGCGGGTCATCAACCATGTGTGAACTTGTCTATTTTTCATGAGCCTATAAATATATATACGTATACAATCAGCTCTCAACAATTTGATGGAACTGCCAATACTACCAACAGAAGACTATACACATACTACATGATAATTCCACCGCAAACGAGCCCACACGCAGCTGGACAATTTCTCTCGAATTTTGTCTCATATTCATATGTGTTCTTATTACACAAAGTACACACCTTGTTATTTCCCGTACAGAGACACAAATGTTTAGTCACGACCACAAAATGTGTCTATGAAGCCATTATCTCAAGAAGCGTGGCGGAAGAAATGCGACAAATTAGTTCTAATCGAAAATCAATCCTTTTTAATCCAACAAATGCATAGCATATTCTGTAATTTAAACAGCCTTGTTCGAATAACCAGACCACTTTTACTTCGTCATCTGTTTATCCCCTCATTCTTATCCCCTCTCTACATGCTTGACAATCTCGCACACACCTTTGTTTTTCCACCATTTTAAACGAATCCTATGATTACATACTTCCAAAAGCTACGCATATATGTATCTATCTACTTCCAAGCTAGAACAGACAATTCTACTATTCTGCTATAGCAATCAATTCAGCACTTACGGCAATTTGGCCAAAATAGACGAGGTGTAAATGTTCCTGTAACCTACTATAAATACCTGGAAAAACGTTGAAGAATGGGTTGAAAAATAGCTTACTATTGACTATGTTGAGTCTCAAGCTGAGAACAAGACAGTAACCGATGACTCGATTTCATTCACACGTTCCTTCCTTTTTGTTCAAAATGCAAATCGACCCCGGAGAAAGTGAACGACATTAAAATACATGAACTCCATTCTGCCTTCTGCCGTGTGATATATTAGGAAGTGAAAAAAGTGTGAGTTTAAAAAATTAGGGGTATTCATGCCCTCGCCTATAGTTTTTTAATAGCTGACATGTAAAAATGAAGTAGGTACTTGAGGTATAAGGAAATGACAAAAGCCATGATTATGAGGATGATGACAACGTTCATAAAACGCGACGAAACTTTATTAGCTCTACACCTCTCTAATATCGTCTTCATTTCAATGCAAAGTAACGTAAATTGCCGACACTGAACACGCAAATGGTGCCGTGTAATAATTTTTCTAACCAAAGTAGCCAAATTTGACAGAGAAAAATGCCAACATTTTTTATCCTCTCCTTTGTTACACTTTTCAACAACCTATGTATGTAACAACCCTTGCAGTGCACCGTTTTTTACTTCCCTATCCACACGCTTTTAAATCTTGTAATATTCAGAACCTTTGACAAAGAGCATTTAACTGCGTATCGTAATGATATGTGGTAGACAGAATTCATATGTACACTATATGTAGATACATACACGAAACACATATGTGAAACTTGAATGTACATGATGTAACTTAATGTGAAATAGCTCTTTTACATAACATAAAGGTACAGTATCAGTATGCAGTATTTAATAAATATAACTTTGAAAGGAAATAGAATGACTATATGGAAGGACCAACATTGAAACGCTCATATGTACGGACATCAATAATCAATTCAATACTGAGTGCAACCAATGAACTTGCAATCGCGCAGTTTCTAATATAAAATTATGCAACTCGCTGGTAACATCAATATTGGAAGACTGAATATTTTAATTACATATTATAAAGAACGATAAACTACAACTTGGGCTGTACGAAATAAAAAATTGAAACAGTAGCCAAACTACAAAGAATAGGGCGTAAGCTTACTAAGTAAGTTGCAATTTGCAATTGTAGTTGAATCGTACATATGTCACTACGTTACAGGTTGGCAAATGTAAAGTGTTATCCATTAAACTTCAAAGATGAACGACTGTTGCCGCTGTGATTAAGTGGAGCACTTTCAACGACCTACCCCGCAGAACTCAGAATGCGCTTATATGAACGGCAACAGAAAAAAAGATACTGCATGTACCTAATTTGCTTCTGATCCGTAAGATCTGTACTCGAGTAAGTACAGTGCAAGAGTTCGTGCAAGATTTTATTAAGTTAGGTAAAAACTTGTTTGGCCATGCACACCGCAAGTCAAACCATACATCATCCAATCTGTACAATCAATTCATTTATAATCTCATGAGATCTGAGATATCGTTCATAAATCCTTAAATGTAATCACTACACACTGATACTGAACTATTTGATTATATTCTTTTTACATCTCGCTCACTTCAATTACGTAAGTATAGTAGCCTGTTGATTTCAATTATCTATCCCTGCTCCTTTAGAACTAATCATGAAGTGTAATTGCAGGCAAAACAAAAAATTAGATCATTAGTAGTACACACAATTCCTTTCGCCTTCCATTTATAGGAACGTTTTATATCGTGTAACCTATTACTGCAAAATCAGGTTACGGGGCGTATAGGAAAGAGTAAATAAATTGGTGGAAGATGCTAGTTGGAACATGATGACGTTGGTCGAATGCACGTGGCGGGACTAAAAATAACGAGAAGCCTCACATCAATTAATGGTAGTTGAGAGAATCACCTTGGGCTTGTAAGAACCATTAAAAGCCACACTCTCCCGTCACAATAGGGATTGACCCGGTCCGTCAAACCATTATTGGCACAGTCCTTTGACGGAGGATACAAAAGATTCGAATCCACCCCCACATTTCCTCTATTCAGTGCGTAACAAAATACCCCGAGTGCTCAATTGAATCAAAGCGAGTGGTATGGGAAATCATAGGGAAACCGCATGACATGTTAAGTACTATTGTCAGGCAAGCCACACCATTCCTAACATAAAATCAATTGTAAAATAATACTTGACATGACCTGAAGCCTGTTTTAGCATTACCAATCATGGTACTAATACTATATTTGACAAATTGTTAACAAAGCTCTCAAGTCTGTTCTTAAACGTATTTATAGTTAACATTACTCCTCCACTTTACTATACTCCTACACTACTGGAGAATTGAAAATGCCTGCATTTGACCGAGATGAATTAGAATTAAGCTTCTTGGGAGTAAATGTCAGCCGCTGCAAATGAGATTCTGGAGCGAAATGAGATGCACAAATGGTTTGGGAACCTCAAGGTGCAGATAAATGATTGAGTTCAAATGAATATATATAGGGAAAAGGAGACAAGTTACTTAATCAAGCATCTCATTTCATGTTTCCCACTCCAGGAACAAACTCGCAACCATCTACTCCTTTGCTCCCTGACTATCCTGTTATGCCTTTAGAATTTCATTTGTTTGTGAAATATCAGTGTGCGTCGGTTCATTATTAATGCTCTGAATATGTTACAGAATTATGTATACTCATCTGTATTATTTGAATGTTCGTATAGCTTGTAATGTTTACTTGTTTTAGTTGAGTGAGTGAGCAGCAGGACATGAAATCCACTACATACAGAGAATCGTTGAGTGTCTGGTGGGTGAAGGAGTCTATTGGTAGATAATAAGATTCGGAGTCGGTAAGTCGCTCAGTGACATTTACTCACTTTATAGCTTCCATGTAACCCATAATTGATGACAGCGTTAAAAATACGTCGACACGACAACAGACCAATTTGCATAAAGTTCATTACCATTCTCGCACTGAACACCCTCGTAAAACCCACTGTAATCTTTTCTAATAAGTTTACTCTTTGAGTACCCACTATACTAGTATCATGTAACCATACAGTTCCATATTGTTTTCTTCTCCAATTTCCTTGTTGTTAGTCGAATGCTCCTCACATGCATTTTGCACTTTTAGATATAGATATGCACATATATACATATGTACTGTACATCCATTTGACAGGCCCTCTCCCCCTCTTTGTTCAAGCTGGATTCCAAAGATGTATTTAAGAAAAATAATTACATAGTTTACATCTTTGCATCATGCAGAGCTTGATTATGCCATAAAACCATGGCACATAGTTGAGCATCTCCGCCGTCAAGCTATACATTCCAAATCATTTTTACAACTCTCTGCGAGTTTTGCACAGAAAAGCAGTCATTTCAAGAAGTTTGGAACCCTGCTCTTCAGAGACCTGACTGTAAAATTAATGCATACACACTCCAGAGTAAGAGTCCAATTCCCTTTGTTACACATATACTTTTAAATTTATGAACTATTTACCTTCACTTTCAATTTGAGCCTAACATTTACATTCATTAATGCCAGCCGTGCTATTCAACCTCATCAGTATTAAAATCCTCGTAACTTTTTTATGTCCCGGCTTTTAATAATATCCTCATCTGATATTAATATATCAGCTGCTTTAACATGCTCCTACAAATTAAAAGGAGCTTTGTTAGCACTCTGTTTACGATTCTCACCAACAGTGGAGAGGTCCACTCAAGTTACAAAAAGGGATATATACCTTTTTCACATATATGTAGAAATAGTACTCTGCTATTCTTGGAAATGAAAACAACAATGTGAAAAATCTGTAAATGATTTGACACCAGAAAGGCATGTATTATTGAGGTTGAGGACAGCAAGACGAATGAAAAAATGTCGGAAATAAACGAAAAAGGTCACTAATTACCCGTTAAGCGTGTGCTTCTAATGGTGTAAGGGAAGTGTAAGTTAAAACCACTGCGGGAAGTGCAGTGGTCACTGTCAGTTTCTCCTTGAATGGAATTTAAGTGAAGGGAAGTGCTTACAGGGTTGCTGGACGTTGGTCACTCAATTCCGAAATCACTTTTATCGACACGCGACCAGAACTGTGGGAGGAAGTAAAAGTGTTTTTATCACAGGATTCCTTCTCTAAACTGGTAGGCTATCTGGTAGTATATACTACTTACTGTGTGGAGGAAGCCAAAGGTTTCAAGCGTAGACACGTGCCTTAAGACAAGTTCTGCACTTCATTTTGACTATAACCTACCCTAATTTCCTGCTGATTTGACGAGGTTCTAAATATAGAACTCAGGGAAATTATTTGCTTTCAAGTTGTAGTATTTCGATTTTATTGTTGTAACAATAATAATTTCACTGTGAGCTCGTCCACCCATGCATGGCACGTTCAATTAGTAACTATATGTGGTCTACATATGTAAACTTGTACCAAAGGCAAGGGTGTTGGAAAATGTGTTGATCTAAATTATAGTCTGGGCGATTGGGTGACGAGGAATGCCACCAGGTGGTAACTTTATACGGACGTAAGTAATTAATTACCTGGTTTTTCACTCTGACATGTGGATACAGTCAACAATATATTCATATACGACTGCCGTCCCGTCAAATGTGTTGATTCGACATCTGCATTTAGCTTGAATCCTTTGTCTCCTTGGTATTAATTCGCTTTATCCGCATTTCTATTTCAGGTCTAGTGACTCCTCCAACTTGTAATGTAATGTTACTATTAAAAATTAAAGTGTGAAATAAAAAAACAAGTCATTACAGATCAAAATGGGGAAGATTACTTGTAAGCCCTGGCATGTGCTTCATAACAAGTCATAACACCATAATAAATTAACTGCGAAAAGTCTCACCTACTAAATAATCACCCCTGGCGTTGCATATGTAGGATGAGACAGTTCCATCATCCTCTGAAATGTATCTCGGTGACAGTAAAGATGAGTAATGAAAGCGTACCGCCACAACTTGATCCTGTTATTTGGAGTATTCAAACGACTTTACAGTCCTGAAAGTGTTAAGATACGATTATGTAACAACTGTTTTATAGCTATTTTTACATACGATTCTAAACGTAAATCGGGGCAAACAGATACTTAGGAGAATAATATAAGTGGCACATCCTTTAATGACCAGGGAGGATTGAGTGTCCTTAATGGCGTGAATCTGGAAGCCTCCTCTATATGAAAGGTCAAAATATGCATCATCATTGTTTGAAAGCTTGAATGAAAGAGATCATTACTTTATTAAGCTGATTTAATGATTGCCACGCGAGCCCTAATTTTAAGCTGGAATATATAAAAGAATATCAAAGTCATCTCTATTGTATTAATACGCAGAACCATATGATGATGATCCGGCATACACAGGAGACTCCAAAGAACAACATATGATTGCAAACTGACGATGAATTCTACTCAGTGCTTAAAATTCATGGTAGATAGGGGTTAAGTACTGTGTGGCTATACTTAATACAAGAGTATCAAATGGTGTTAGGTGACTAACAACAGAGTTTATGGTTTGTTTTGAACTTGGAACTAATGTTCATTCATAAATTCATAACATCTGGATTGATTGGTCATAATTGGCTTTTAAGTTCAAGTGTCACAGGTGCGGGTGCTTTCGGAGCTATTAATTCACCTAATGAATGCACGTGCGAAGCTCTCTGAATCAATAATCGTCATTATCTCCTCCCGCATCAACACTGTCTGCACCATGCCAACTGACGTTTCGGATCATCCTGGACCAGATAATCTCTAAACTTATAGTAAATATCATGTTCAAATTCGTATCATATCAAATATACCAACCCTTAATAACTTATTCAATCTTTGAATTGTCAGTATTTCTATACATAAACTAAACATACACACAAGAGGGTTACATCCGCATATACGCTCAGCACCAAAATAGCGAAAGTAATGAGTGCAACCATTGTAGTGAAGTTCCGGCAGGTCTTTTTATCAACTTGGAGAAAGAAAATGTTGATATCAAATATTCAAAAAGAAGACGCTGCTCTTCAGTCAATACTTGCAACTTCCAAAGCAAGCCTTGTGTCGGAAACTGTGCTGTCAATCCCGACAGTGTACCCCTGAATTGAAATCGGCAGACTAAACCTTGTTTCTTTTGTATTTTTTTCCTTCCGGGATTTTTCCTTTTTTGTTCCGAATTGACTTTAATTTATTATTCATGTCAGTTTAGAGGCAAACAAAAAACTGCTTTGCTTCTCATTCGCAGGAATTCTTCTCTTTATACGTTTGGTGTAACAAACAAAACAAACTTACTGTAAGGATTATTTGCTTTATTAAAAAATTATATATGATGCTTTACACGAGAGAGCTCTAGTATACATAAACTCAAATAGTGAATCACCCGGACAAGAGTAATCTGCAGTTCAGCAACCCTTGTCACTTATTATTATTATACTATATAACTCGCTCTAGTACTTTCTACCTATTCTCCGGGTCGTTTTTTATTCGTTAGAAGCTCCAGTAATGATTATATAGCCAAAACTAATGTATCATTTACTTACTAGGTACATATAGTTAGATACAGCACGGAGATCATATTATACTCACTACAAGTAAGCATTTGCATGGTCCAACCTCAACAATCAAAATGGAATTATCGGGCGCATTAATAATTTGTGCCTATTTGGGCAAAGTCCGAATCCAAATGTTTTTCAAGGGATTTAATCTTTGTTAACAATCAAAACATGAGGTGCACGCGAATGAGCACAGCATACAAAATGGAGCAGAGGAGGGTGACGCACCGCAATTGTCACTGTTTTTTATGTAGTACACGCTCGTACATACTAAATTAACATATGTGTTACAAGTATACAATAATGTTGTGCATATCTGTTACAGTTTTGCGCTTCAGTTTCATAATGTATAGAGGATAAAATAATTCCGGGTTTGAATCGAGCAGGTGTGTCATAACTCCCCGGCATTTCTCCCGCTTTACAATTCATTTCCACGTGTGTGTGTGTGCTTTTAAAATAGCCGGGCATAGAGATAGACCCGCCAGTTGAATCAATACGGGATACAAAAAACATTGCGGACAAAAAATATTTGTGTAGCGAGAGTTTGACATTTCTTTAAAATTTGTTACCTTTTTTTTATAACGTCACATGAGGATTTGCAGATTGCAAAAATGTAAATAAGGACCGCATAAGCTTTTGTTTGCTTTGGGTGAACTTGAAAAAAAAGGAACACCACTAATTTGCAAGTTGTTGACAATGCTTGTAAAGAGAATGTGAATTCATTCAGCACCGTTTAAACGTTGTGTATATGATAAAGGGTGAAAAAGGATTGGTTGACAGATGGTGGCTCTAAACTGTAAAATTTACCATGTGCTAATCTGTTGAGCCCACCATTAGCCATTTGTCAATAGAATTTTGCATTGATGCTCCCTATTATTGCCTTCCCAGTTATTTATTGCCATGACAAAGCTCTACACCCCAATAAAAGTTGCGAATTTTCTTTCTAATTTTCAAACTTACGCAGTTAAATTGGTCTCTCTTGTGTAAGTATACGATTTCCACTTGAATACCACACGTACACATTCATATATCTACATATATACATGCAGTAATCGCAATATACAATATTCATCCCATTTAAAATAAAACTCACACACATAGCCTTTACTTTCACAGATGTTGCGAACCTCCCGACTTTTCTTTCACAGTCATTTTAGTATGCGATGTGCATTTAAGTGCAAACTTTCATTGCTAGTCCCGGTGTACAATCATTCAGGAGAAACTAATAACACGACAACGCTTTTAGCATTTGGGATCATACCACACAGAATATTCCTATACAGTATCTATAGTATACAGCTTATATAGACTTTTGCATTTCGCTAAATGTCTCCATGCGGACACATAAAATAAATTTAAAACTACTCACAACCGATTCGTTACAAATGTCTTGATCACAAAATGAACTTCCATCTGAGAGCAAATGGCACACTAAAAGTATAATTTTTGACAATAAAAATAAACAACGCATTCAAACTTTTCCTTGTTGTCCAGTCATCAAAAAAGTTAAACATAGTACATAGTGTTAACCTTACGTTAAGCTTGTGAGAACCTATATGTCTACCTACTTCCCCTAAAAAAACAAATTGCTAGAGATCTTTGTACTCCTGGGAGACCCTTCCCGAAATTTTATTACATTTCTTTCCATCAATAATTTTGCACGGTTTGGCAAAAAAGGAACTTGCAAAAGTTGAAAGGTTTTTGAGTTTCAAACGTAGTTGATGATAACGTTTGTGTTGGTGATGTAAGACTTTATATACATTTTAATAATAATGAAGGTATTCATTGGGCTGCAACAATGTTAACTAATTATATTGTGTGAAATTTCACAGACAGTTTTCTCGATACCAGCGCAAAAAATACAAACATTAGGTAATATACTGTAGCATTTATCTACCATAAAAATAGTATTTTGTATCCAAAAAATCAACGTTGTCGAAAGCTTCTTCTCACGATGATGACAAGTCCAGTTTGTAGCTTCATATATACATATGTTCCCATTGCATTGCCATTATAGCATTTGACAAGCATAACTGATCATACTTATAATATATCTACAAACGAATACAAAGTCCGTAGGGCTACAAGTATTACTACTAATTGTAAGTACTTGCACTTCTCTGAGAGGGAGCCTTCATCAGTTTAAGGGAAGGAGAGGGTTGGTAGTTGAAAAAGACCCAAGAGCACTACTTGGAACCTATAAGGTAATAAAGCTTAGCACTACTGTAACCGTACAACATGTTCCGTCCTTCCGTTGCAACAGCAGTTGTCATTACATAAGCTACACAAGGTAAAAACTCACGTAATGATATCATTCCAAAAGCATTGACTTCATTTTTAATGAAATATATAGTAGTAGTCTTGGAAGATATCGCCGAATCGATTGGATACGATGACAGTGAATATATTAAGAGTGTATTGTAAATGTTTTTTGCTATTCCAAAACAAAACAATGATTTATTCCAGCGAGCACAAGCTTTTTAATAAGCTGCTACACTTGACCTGTGAGATGGAGATGCTGATAAGCATTATGTTCATTATCATATGTAAATAAGGGATATGTAATTCTTAAAGGTAATTTAACTTCTATTCAGGAACCACGGGTAAGAAATCAATAGTCAGGCTTGTGCTCATTATCAGCATTAATTACCTCCAGAGTTGCTTCTGAAGCATTGATATTGTGACTGTCAATTTCCCATTGCTCATGTCAATCACCCAATTCTTAGTTGTTGACTATCAATAATAGTGTTTTTGTAATGACGGTGTATTCAGTATATATTTAAGTATTCAACACAGACGAGAGGATGAAGAACTTGCTCTTATTATTATATAATCCCAAGATAGGCCCTGTCATGTTCTAAAATGTCCAGCAGATAATCAACAGCAATTTTCTTTCACGAGCTACACAAACAACAAAGAGCCAAAGGGATGATGATGGAGCAGACGAATTTAAAAGATAGAGAAGGACAGATTCGAAGTTAAAATCGACGAGGACGGACCAAACCAATAGCCCTAGGACAGACAATTGAACTCAAATTGCGCAAATTTCGTGTTGAGCATGTTTCCATTTATTTTGTCCATAGAAGAGAAGAAAGATAAAAGGATGACCAGGAGCATGGAAGGAGTGAATGATGAACTGCTTGCATAAGTGCAAACTGCTACACGTCTCATTTTACTCCAGACCGCACGTCTCCTTTGAGGGAAATAAAAACCATTTGATTCCGGCGATGATGATGGCTGTACAAAGACAGAAGGGGGATTTCCTCCATTTGTTCGTCCTTCAAAACGCCAGCTTTTGCATTCGAGATGGTCAAAATAGACAGGCTCCCTGGACTGAACCTGCCGATTTAGCTGTTGCCATGACGAGACGGCATTGGCAAAAGAAACTTGAAAATCCGAACGACCGTATCAAATGGTCATTTGCCTCCCATCGACTCGTCTTCCTTTTATCCAGTCTCACTGAGGACGCGTGACTTATCCCTTGGTCATTTGTATTCCATCATTGCAAAGCAAATGAGACATGACCAATTTCCAATGAAAAAATACTTATTCGCAAAATAGATGACAAGTACTAATTATCAGCTATTTTTTACACTGCATCACTCCATTGTTAACATATACAGGAGCATGACTATTTTACAGTTTGAAGTACATGGTCAAGCTCACAATCCCCTGACTGATGCGTTGTTTTGGAAAACAGGGAAATGAGGTACCTACTATGTATTCATCTTTAGCTTTATCTTTTTTATTCTAGACTTTGGTATAAAAACCTAATCTGAGCATGATAAAGCGAAAGTTCCTGTACCCGCACAAGGACAAAAGTTGGAAAAATCCTGAAAAAAAAACATGTCAAGCACTTTTTTGCTTTATATAAAACATCATAACATACGCGTAATACGGTGCGGAGGACGTAAACAAATAGTGCAAACTGTATATATACTGTATAGGTTCGAAGTGTTTAGCGAGTTGAGAGAAAAGCGAAACAAGAAAAACCTCATGGTTCATTAGGCCGGAAAAAATGAGCTGTCACTTAGAAGTCACCAGGCAGGCAGTAGAGTGAGGCCGGAGTTGGCGGAAATCACCACCGAAAATGACCAAAATGTCAAACGAGATCATGTAATGAGCTGATTATGCGGAAAAGAAGGGCTGCCCTTCTGTTTGACTTGTACTCCTCCAAGTATGTATTCACTTTCAAGTGGACTTCAATCATGCTGTAATAAGGACTCCAATACATGACACAAGTTATTGCGCTTACATTACCCACCAACTCACAACATGTGTGTTGAAGGCAGGAGGAGTATCTGTAGAACAGATAGTTCCAAACGAAGAGAAGTACGTACGTAGCAGACTTGTATAGTTCGTGTAACATTTTTGTCCCTAATTTGGCTTGCGATTAGCATTAGGACAACACATTTATTCACGTCTTCTCCATTTCCTTGTTCACTTTTCGGTTAAACGGAACTATTTCCGAAACCGATTTTCAAAAAACAACATTTCTTTTGCGTTCGGCATTTTCATTGACGTCCTGGACATGATCATGACATTCTGACATTAACTTCATATCGTATTTATTTGTAGTGCCGTAAACAGAACTATACATATAGCATCATTTTTACATGTATTTTTGTTTCAACATTGCTATCTACATATGTTCTACGTATCTATAATACATAATATCTACGTATATGGACAATTTATCTTTGTGTGATGAGGCTTGTCTCAGTAGCGATAGAATTAGTTTCCATTTAATATCATATTTTTAATCCAGATTAACTCCATTCGTATGGAAGCAACAACATCAACCCCATCATCACCAGAAAATCCATTTAGCACTAGAGTACTCCGACTTGGAGCGTACAAATAGCTCTTTTGTATACTTGTACCAACTTTTTTTGTAAATACAAGGCTGTTGTCGTAACATAAGGTGTTAGAGTTGGTTGTTGCATCGAGGAAAATAAGCTACACAAAACTTCAGTGACATGTGACCACCCATTTCAATTCTGTGGGCAGAACTGTCCTTCCTGTCCGTGAGTTTGCTAACAGAGAGTTAACAACAAGTCTCTATTGTCCATGTAAATGGACGGACTAAAAGCGACAGAATTGGGGTAAAACTTGCTAAAGAACCAGCTTTTCTACTGCATTAAGTAGATACAAAGTATCAGTAATGTGAGGTGAAATGTTCCAATGGATTTACGTTCCTCCTAATAGCCTTGCCATATAGTCAGTGCACAAATATACATAATAGTAAAGCTCCGCTTATGTCCGCTACTACTATACAACAGTACTTCCAACGACTTTACTACCCTTATGTGGTAGCCAAAAACATGGAAGAATCATACTTAACTGTGTGTAGCGCATATATCCTAAGACCTAACACATCGCTTCTACCCTGCTGAGTCTTTGTTCTTGCGTCGGTGAACCGAAAACCCGAGGAGTCAAGGCAAAGTACGTGAAATATACTGTTATAAGATTCAATTGAACATGTTTCTCTACTCGTTCCATGTTTGTGTAACAAATGCATCAAAAAATCGGACTAGCGTAACCTACGTTTGTTCACACACAATCCATTCTCTTCCCTCAACAATAATGACATCATCTTTTAAGTGTATACAGGAAATATAATGTAAATGAAAGAGGTAAATGTTTATGAATGACACAATATTTAGGAGCAATATTCCGGAAAAATACATTTTTGTCAGTAAGACCTGTCCCTAATTTTTATTCTAATGTGTATAGAGTTCAGCTTGTAGTATACTTCCGAACACAAACCAACCTTATTGTTTTACGGACTCGGAGTGTTCAATAGGAAATGATAGAATATACTCGAGAGATATACTGATACACTCAAAGAGAAATCCTGTTGGAGGATGAATAGAAAGGAGTGAGTGTAGTGGATTTACTATGATGAGTTTTGATTATGATATGACTCATAAATCTCTTTCCATTTGCGACAAGCCATAAATTTATCTCTTCATAGTTCTTGCCTTCCAAGAGACAATGCCGGGAAACCCACCACAAAATTGACTCTCTGCAGCTTATTCACTTTAAATAAAGACGAGTTCATTATTCATTACATCTTCTACTATATGATGAGATAAGCGAGTGCAGGCGAGTGCAACATGAGAAACTAACCTTGTTCTTACGCAACGCCATCTCATCTATATTTGCAATCATCCAGCTGTGAAAGCAAAGAATATAAATTCGATGCTATGTGTATTACATTATCTGTATTATGTATATTAACATATAGGTATATATAAATCCAATGTAAACATATTGCAATGGAGGACTTTGGTGTGTGAAACCCGTCCGCCTTCTTACTTTTATCAGCCTTTCCTTTGACAATTGACTTCCAGAATGTGTCTGGGTTTCTTTCGCCTGCTTTAAAAAGCAGGCTGGAAGTGTGGTAACTGAGGCTGGAAAAACAACCGGATCCTTCAACTGATTGTTCTGCTTAAACACTTGTTATAAACACATTCATCTAATTAGGATGTGACTCCAACTATTTTTTAATTAGTTGGTAAATGCGTCGAAAATTACTTTTGTAGATGTTAAACTTTTAAAATAACAGGTATTATATTACTTGAATATGTCTTTTTTTGGATGGGAGCTGAAGCAACTTACAGGGCATTGTTTAAGTCTTTGTTTAACACACTCGCACTTCACAGTTCTGGAAATGAATACAGGATTTAGGGTCCACTAACGACAAAAGTACGAATAAATTTGGCTTTCAAGCCTTTACCGTGTGTATGATTTCACTCTCTGCCATAAACTCTTGTTTTGAGACACCCAGTGCATTGTAAACTTGCATTATTTGTGTATCTTGTGCATATAATATATATGGAAATCTACATAAGAACAAGGAGACCGCGGAAGTTTCCAAGAGCGGTTTGAGTAAGAACAAGAGATAATAATGGAAGCATAGAGTCTCACCAGAGCTTAAGAGTTCCAAGAAACAAATTCAAAATAGCAATGATTTATGATGACAAGGACAGGGAAGCACACTCCAATTGTATTTTACGACTCACTAGCCGCCGTTG
>JAQGAK010000733.1:0-55755 GCA_034696945.1 Lipothrix lubbocki
GACAAAACAGTGCGCTTGGCCGACGCCACTGACTTGCATGAAATATGCGCCAGGCCGATTGCGTTGTGCTATTAGGGAATGGATCCTTTTTTGCTCAAACTTCCATAGCTATTGTATGTAAAGATGCATGCAACAAAATAGCAGGAAAAGTATTGCAAGACCTGCTACTTGCATACATACTCAAAATCTATTGCATACTTCCAACATGCTACAGGCGCCTTATGGATATCGGCGTGTACACTACTAAATGAGATAATTCTCATGTGAACGTCTTCAAACATTTACTAGCAAGTTGCAAGAATATTTTTTAAATCCTAATTTTATTCGTTAGCTTCCAGTATAATAAAGACATGTAATTCAATTCAATGTAACCCAGGCACATAAAATTAGTAAGTGAGTTATAAGGAATCTACTAAATGAACAAATCCTGGTTATTGTGATTGAATTTTTCAAGCGGATGCTCATTCTTATTTTACATGACCTCTTGCACAAATGCAGTAACAAAAAATAAGCATGCTTTAGATGCGTAATGTTTGGATGGTAATCAAAGCTCCTCAAATAATAGACAAAGTTTGACTAACTGTCAACAGTGCAAACAAAGGATGCGGAGTCACGACCTATAATACCGAAGAGGCGCAGTAAATACAATGGTAGTACCCATAGTATATCTGCACATATGTCTGACGATGAGTACTACGGAGAATCCAATAGGAATGCTACACTGCTACTATTGTTATCAACAGTATTTGAAATAAACGTTACTCCGATATAGAAGGATTTTCCTAAACAAGGTTCACACAGTATATAATTTATTTGCATAAAAGGTTATGTTCAAGTGCTAAATATTACTTTTCAGATAACATAAATGCTACCTTGATTGTAAAGGTAAAATGATAGATTTTACGTTTTATTATATACAAATCGAACAAATTATAGTAGCAATACAGATATTACTTGAATAGGTTACGCCGGAATCGTCTTACCGTTGGACATACTATGTGAATTTGATGCTGGAATTTGCGTTATCGAATATGCCATGTATATATATGTACTTGTACAGGATTGATATAAAAAGCACATAGGTAATAAGAGGCTAAATGTGTGGGCAGGTCCATGTTGGGAATGAAAAATAGAGAAGGAAAAGGAGACCCGTTAGCCGGGCGTAATATCATGTGTAAACATTATGGATTGTAAATAGTAGCATAAAAGTGTAGTATACATCTGTAATTAACTGCTTATATACCCTCTTACCCTCGGTGTTATTGTTGAATGCACGTACATACATAGGTTTAAGCTGTGTATAAATCTGTGTATGTCAAAACCAAGTACATACGTGCAACAGTCAAAAAGAAAAAGGGTGGCTTCGAATGACCCACTTCTATATTTCTTCCGTTCTATTTCCATGCTCATCTCATAACTTGGACAAATATATACATGACACATGTACTACAGTATGCTGAGTATCTCCAATGTAAAAGTGGCTACAATATGTATGTACCTATATACTTATAATGTATGCATTTACACTTGGCTTGGTATCTAATTTTTATAAAATGTGTATGTTACGTTAGATATATAAGGTTTACGCCAAACTGAACTTTGGTGGTGCTTCTACCTTCAATAAGTTGATATTTGTATGTGTGAATGACATATTTTGAGATATAATCTAGTAAAATCCTTTTCTGCCATAAGAAGTTGTTATATTGCCATTGATGCGCTTCTAAAGAGGGCATAATATCTCTTATTACCCTGTGTGTGTGTGAGCTTCAAAGTTATTGTGCAATCAGTTTATCCCACTGGTCTAATACGTTCCAAAGAGCAGTACAACGACAGGGCTGATTTGTACTCTTGTAATGTTAACACATGTGATTATACCCCGCTATTCACTATTCAGGCTCAAATATGCAGGTACTTTGACACTACCAGAGTGTGGTGAGTCCTGTGAAAAGGTAATGTGAGCATGTGTACACTCATATGTAAATGCATTCATATACATATGTATACCCTTTAAATACTCTCGAGAGTGATCTTCAATGTAAGTATAAGTAATCCTATATTGGATCTTAAACACACTCAACCATATATTTGATCTTTCTGTAACCAGAAAATTCCAAGGTATTTCACTATTTATCATTCTCGTTAGAGCTCCCAAATGGCTCGGAAATATACACATTACTGCCTTAAGTATCTATGAATACAGAGTATGGTTACCCACACAACACATCAGTAACAACAAGGTTTGGAAATCTAGAGCGCAACAGGTGATGCACGAAAAAGACTCTGACCGGAGAATAGTTAAAAGATATGAAGAAGCAGAAGAAGAAGCCCATGAGTACATTTAGGAATAAGAAGATGGAAAAGGACAGAGAAGTGAACACCTGTGTGCTCTCCAAATGTATGGTAATACTTTAGGAGTAGAAAAAGAGCAGGGCATCCTTAAATTATGTATCTATTGCCTCCTCTACATAAACTTTCTATGCCTGACAATCACCAGTGACTGACAGGGCCATTCCGTCATTTATGGCAGCTCCTTGCATATTCCTTTTATGTGCATACCTAATGTACTACAACGGCACAACGGAGGAGCCAAGAAGAAGGAGTAGATGAAGAACAAGAAGAAGAAGAAGGGTGAAGTCATGAATTTTTCTTTAAAGCTTCATGTCATGGAGTTGACGCTCGATTACGTTATTATTTGCTTTAGTTTTTTTCTCCTGTACACCTAAAAGAATCCAAATAACACAACGACGTTCCAACGGTCGAAAGATAAAACTTGTTAGCATACTCACTACAGATATCCACTCACTATATCAGGTCAGTCAATGAATATGAGAGATGTTTTCACACAATTCCCATATGTGTATAATTATGTATAGATATTAGATATCTATAAACTATCGATATAAATCCTTTGAATTTTGAAACTTTGTAGCTTCAATTGCTTTTTAAGGGTACGTGGCTGATATATAATATTAATGAAATATAAATAACTATATACTTAAAAATTCATATGCTGTGTCTACACTGACGGATTTATCATGTTAGGGACACTTGTTTAGAAACGTTTGGAAGCAGGAAAATCTCCGCTGAAGCTCCTACAATTGCCAACGCCGCCAATTACAACTTCACACGAACAAGCTCCGTGTCTTCATTATTTCTCATGAATCATCATTACTTTCAGCATTTAAAAATGCTTAAGTAAAAAAGTTTTTCAACTCCTATTTGTGGTTGTTATAAAATGTAGATTAATTCAACAAAATTTGCTATTTCACAGTTGTCATTTAGTTTAATGCTATCATGAAGATGACTTGTGCAACGGTTGTGGAGAATTTTAATCTCCAGAACACATCTTCATTATGCATACATGCAGTTAAGTTATCATTTGACCAGTGGAGCCGTTAGACTAATAATTCCCACTTCCAGAAAAGCCATTCTATAATCTTTATTATAATATTCATAATGACACTTTGTCTAAAATTCCGACTGCCATCTTAATTTGCTTCTAAATATTACGCTCATTACATGATTCTTATTGTCGCCGTGTATTAACTTTATTCTACAAAAAATCGTATAAATACATTTAAGCTTAATTTTACTACCGGAAAGTTACTGTTGCATGAATCATTTTACTAAAGGAAGATCCCTGGTTATGCTGCAGTAAGGAATCACACATACATACACACTTACTGGAGTAGGCCTTTGAAGATTTGACTGTGGCAATAAGTGCATGTAATTTTAGTACATTATGAAGATTACTGTTGAGCTTTAGCTCCTGCTTGTAAGATTATCAAAGTGAACCGGTCTACCATTAAGTTAAAAGCAATATAATAATGTTGTGAGACATGTATCTCTTCCCACTACGTTGTGAGACATAATGGGAAGAGATACGGTTCTTTTTATGACAGGACACCATTTAGCTCATCTACTAAATATTCAAGTAATAATGGGTGATTTTGTTGGCAGTCATTTATTCTATTCTATGTTCCTCTGTGTAAAGTTGTTATGCGTGTAAGCACCTTTACATCCAATGCTGCTTGCCTTAACTGACACTGTGGGGCAATTACTACTTAAAAGTGACGTCACAGTACAGATTTCAGTCTACATCTAAAGGTAATGATTGTAATATAAAAGATGTGTATAGGTAATCCAAAAAATTAGATTCTAAATTGTTTCACTGTGGTTCATTTAAAGAGATTACACTTCATAAAGAACGTTGTTTACAAACGGCGGCAGAGCTATTTAAGCGTTTCAACACTGAGAATGCAGTATATATGTATATGGTATGTTTATACATGTATAGACATGGCATGTTATTACAATAATACATATTTAAACATTATGGCACTAATAGCATTTGTGGATTAAAAGGTACATCTGATCGGTCAAGATCCCTATCACTATTATTAGGGCTAATAATACTTGGCTCAACTCATTGTAATCTTTTTTTCCACGCCAACATCTTCACAGCTTCGATGGCTACAAAGCCGAAGTAGACGTAACTATATCTGTGAAAAAGATCGAAAAGCGTCAATTGATAAACCAACCTTGTTGTTAAACAAAAATTAGAACCTAATTTCCTCAACAATTGACTTCTATGGTGTACAACAGAGTATATAACGTTTGTGTTGAGAAACTTGTTTAAACACATTGTTTGGTTGGGAACATATTACTAAATGTAGTGTCTAGAACATATTTAAAGAACATGTTACGTCGAAGACGTGTATCATTTTAACATTACATACAATTGTATGTATGTATAGATGTACCTTTAACATATCTCATGTAAGGATTTTTCTTTTAAACGGCGTTAAATAATTAAATATAAACGCTTATTGGCATTGTAGAAAACACTTTGTGAATCCGGTTTCATCGGCTTCTGGAACACTAAGATCATACGTGATTATTATTAGAAGAGAGTTGAAATATATATAATCCTCATAAACGAGATCGTCAATTTTATGGTGGAACAACAACCTTCTGAAAAACAATTACCATTGACTCGGTTGGATTTTATTGGAGTGAGAATTGTTTTGGTGCGGAGAAGCTGTTGATTAGGAGGTCGAAGTCTTGGAACATGGGACTTATCACGACGTAAAATTGGTTTATACTACATGCGTTTATAGTTATCTATGTATTTTCAATAGGAAATTATATAAGACATTTGTACGTTTATATGTTTTTGTTATATTTGGAGAAGATAGCTGCAATTAGATCCAACATATTTGAATTTTGTTATATACGCAACGGATACAATTAAGTAACGCATAAGAAAGCAATTCTTTAATTCTTCTTAAGCAGTGTCAGCCTGGCGCCGAGCTAACACTTGAGTACATACTGATAACGTCGGAACACATGTTATTTAGTGTCTTCGTAATCCTACTTGTTTTTCCAGATTTTTCAATGCAACGTCACAGCTGTGTACACCGTTTTGGGTGCAGCAGTAATAGTCGTTGATACATAATTAACGCTGGAGTACTAGAAGAACCACTACGATTCTACGAAACTGCGTAAGAGAGAAATTCTTTAAAAACAAGAAAAAAAAGAGACAAATCGGACGTCTAATGCAACATGATATAATTTTGTTGCCACACATATGGACATATGCCCTTTACCTTTTAACGTGTTTTATGTGTATTCAGCTGTGACCAAAAGATGATACTATTGTGACATGAATTGTCTATTAAGATTGTCTTTCCTTCCTTGTTTTTAAGGCTAACGTGATCGTACAAATTCTCCTACTCCATATAAAATTCTTTCCACATCCAGACAATTAAATATTTCCTAATTCTGCAATTAAATATCTATTTAGTATAGAGATGTGCTAATGCGAGGATAACGCTCCGTTACTCATTAGAATTATGGACCATTTATATGTCATATGTATACTTGTTGGTCCTAATTCAGATAGGTAAATCACATTTAATCTAGCAGTTCCTATACTATTAACATTGTCACTTTTAGCATGCACCATATAAAACATATAGGATAGGAATTAAAATGGCTTTTTATGATATTACATAGTGTGGCAGTATATTTGCATGGGCATAAGCATAAAATGGAGTCACGAACATAAATCCTACGACTGCCAGGGAGAGTAATAATTTATAGTGGAAACGAGAGTGGTAGTGTGGGATGTGTGCGGACGGATGATCACCGGTGGATATGTGGGAGACCTCATTACTTACCACGGTTCAGCACGTGTCAATAGGGTACTTTTAGCTTGACGACGAATCCGTTAATAATAACAAGTATATTCCCACAGTAGTAGTTCGACACTCCGTGCTCCCTCATCAACATCATCATCATCATAGTAAAATCATCTTTGAATGAACCCTTCACTATAAAGTGCTTTTTTTATAAAGTGCAAACTTTATTCTTATGTCATGTGTAGATAATTGTATCATATAACTTCGTGTGTAATTTCAAATTACATATTTATATATTGTACATAGATAACTATATATAGAAATATATATATTCACCTAATAAATTCGTACACATAAATAATGTGTGTATTGACATAAGTGTTTAAAATATAAACACAAAAACGCATATACTTAGCAATAATAAGTTTGATTGAGCATGCATGTATGTCATATAATTTATATATAATCCATGTGTGTCTTTGTATTTAGGGATTAAAACGTCTATACAAAAGATATAGTTATAGTGTGAGAGTATCAGTTGCACACACACACTGTTTTAATATAAAGGGGATGAGGTTCAAGTGATCAAGCATTGTTGCGCTGAAAGGTTCGGATCAATTGAAATATAAAATGGGAATGAAATGAGGCTACTGTGTGACAATCAGTATAGGAATAAGTTCACTGGAAATATTACATGTGTAGTATTAAACAGGCATATTTGTGTGTACATGTGCGTATATGTATATTTGGATATATGCGTAGCACAGTATGTTCTGGATAATAATGCACGCAATAATAAGCATTGCGTTTAATTGGGAATTGCATATGTATATAGAACAGACATAGGTATGTGTATAAATAAGTAGCTACAACATAAGGGTAGAAGCATATCCAGGACAACCGTCACTCGTCGTCCGCGTACCCTTCAAGTCGCCTGACCATGTGAAAGCGGGAAGCACGCAGACAATATGTCAGCTGCCTCATTTACAAAGGAACACACGCTGATCATCTCCCTCTGCGAATATCCTTCGCGACCTTTTCCCACGTGCGGAGTCGTCGTAAAATCTTTCCCCGTCTAATGTATTCGGCATATTGCATTCGAATATAAAGACTTGTGTGCTTGAGCAATGACTGCCGGTGTGCTTTTTTGCTTTCACACTGTTGTACGTACATACAATAACATAGATAGATCATCGTTCCATCCAATTCATATATACCATTTTCTGTTCCAAATGAAATGTTCACAACCTTTGATTTGTCAGTGATATTGAGATTTGATGTTTTTTATTTATTTCCCAGCAGATATAAGATTACTCAACGCTTTTGACATGGCTGAGTTCATGGGCAAAATTTGAATTTCCCGACGTATAATCCGCACCTGGATTGTCTTATAGGATGGAAGATAAGCGGAGTGTAGAGACGTGAATTTTCCTTCTACGAGTGTGGAATCTCACGTTTCAGACACGGTTCTGGCGTATTGCCCCAAGAACATATCACGACTCTTTGTCATTTCGCAATTTTGAATTGTTTATGCCGACTGGTGTTCATGAATTGCAATCAACGTCTTCGTCAGGATTTCTTAAAAGTGCAAATGTATTGCGTCGATGGAATTTGTATTCGTGTGCACGGGTTCCGAGCATGTACTTTTTGAAGGTTGTTTCTTCTCTTACCATTGAAGATGTTACATATTTCCATAATTTGGATAACGATTTTCGCTCTGTTCGTTGAATGGCTTGGGTTTTCTTTTTGGACACTCAATAAATTGTTGATTCGGATGTTGTTGTCCTACGTTTTTCATACTAAATCTTTCAAAAATTGTTTCAACACAAAAAGTAATGTTGTAAAATTATTTATGATATTAAAAAATTTGTTTAAAAGATGTATTAAAATTACGAATAACAACCAAGAGCTTTACCACGAAAATGCGGAAATATGAGCAAGTTTTACAAAACGTTTGAAACCAACTACAATAATTGAATATGCCCTCTGGAAAAAATGGATTTATTAGTTTTGCATGCGTTGCTGTTGTTCTTGTTGCGTAGGGCTGGGAAACGTCGGAAATACAAACGGTGTCCAATCACGCAATAAAGACTCATGCATCCATTGCATGGAACCGCCACGTGGCCCGCCTAAACATTTACTGACCTGGGGTTACGTCCAGATCTAGTTCCATCAGACGACGGCCGTCATCCATCCGTTCTTAAATCCTCTAAGTACACAGACATGCAATCCGACCTGTCTGGATCAAGGCCAAGGCAGCGCTACTACAATAATAACAACAACGACTTTCAAATGCAGCGTATATGACGTACATACTACCCAAGTACACAAGTACACGTTATGGGCATTCAGTTACGTACACTCAAAATTACAATATACCTAAATACAGGCCCCTTTTATTTACTGTATTTAAAACATATTTTATCTTCATTCCCTCTCTCTCTCTCAGCAGAATGTATTTACTAAGCAATATTGAGCAAGTAAATCTATAGTATTGTAAGTGTTCTCTCATTTTCAGCCCTCGACAACGTGCGATCAAAGCTTGGAGATATAAACAGTTGTCGAATTTATTACAAACTCAGTGCACAGAAAATGTTGATCAACATGTAAGGGCACAACGTCGATATGTATTTATGTTGAAATCTGCATTTCTAATAAATGAGGGATTACTCAGCGGCAAATGACCTTAATGGCAATTGCACGTGCTTTCACGTTTGTTTACGCGATGAGTAATAAGTGCATTCAGTATTATTTCCAATGCTGAGAAAATGTATTATATCGTTGTTGAAGAGGCAAACTATAACCATCTCCACAGTTGCTAAAATGCAAAAGAATGACTATAGCTTCCGAATATTATTTTGAAAGTTTGGAATGCAAAGGTAACTTATTCGTTGATTTACCATTACAAAGACACATATGCGGTAGAAACTTCTGGAATACTTCCCCTTTCTGCAACATGCATGACTTTGAAGTAGTTTTCCAGCAGCAGCGGGACTTTTCTTGCCGTGTAAAGTCGCTATACTGATGACAATGTAAACAGTGACCATGCTTTTAAACGACATTATTTTGCATGTGAATAGTTGTGAAATATCTCCTTACTGCTGCCATTCTTGTGTTTCAGCAACTGTGTGGATAGTTATATTTGTCCCTTCAACGAAAATATTTTGTTTTATTTGTGCATTCAAAATGAAAAATCCAATAATTGTATGAATTCCCTGTATAAATAAAAATACGTCTATTTTATACCTTTGGCATTTGAAATACTGTGAATTCTTTCCCGTTTTCCAGTTCCTGTTATTCATTCGGTCGGAAAATCTACCTGACTACCAAACACTTTCCCGGTAGACCTGACAATGAGTTAAAATAATCCTTCCTTCCCAGTTGTTGCAACCGTATCTATTCAGTAAAGTATGTATAACTTCATCAGTTCAGACCCTCGAGTTGTCTTCCCAAGGTCTACAGATTTTGAAAGTAACTCCACCAGGTTTACCCTTTCCATCTAGAATGTCGTAAGGTTTTAGAATAATATTTATAAGAATAATAAAAAAAATTCTTACCGATGAAACTGAAAGGGTTTTCAGATTGTACACAGTGTATTTAGACATTAGGGGAATTTTTTGTTTGGTAGGTAAAAATTTTCATAATAATAGCACCACCATCTAAATCCTTTTTCCTGCTCCCTGGTACTTCCGTGGAGGTAAATCAATTCAATCCTCTAAAGATTTACCGGCATGAAGAGGTTTGTTTTGTGATAAAAAACGGGTTCTTTTTGTTATTCCCCAAATATATACAATGCACTATTTTTCGTTTATTTGAGATCCATAAAGAATTTCCTTCTCATAGATATTTTCTATGGAGAAAGGGTTGTATTTTACGTGAAATACAGAGCCTCAACCTTCATATACTTTATGCATACTTTTGTTTAGGACATGTTTAAGACGCAACATCATCAAAATCAAGTGGAAATATTGCTTTTAAAAATTCCACATTTTCCTGCTTTTTCAAATTTAATTCTTTCAAATCTTACTTATTTTTTGCGTATTTCTTTGAGAATTTTAAGGGAAAGTTCCTTGTGTGATCATTGTGTAAACTGTATAAGGAGCAGGGATATCCATCACCGAAGCATATCTGTTTCATAAGAAAAAAGAAACGAAATGCGGTAAGTGTTACTGTATGCATGGCATAGTCGTCTCGTTGCTCTTCAAAGAAGCAAATGTTTTGTCATAATCGACAGGTTCTTCCCTAGGGTCGTCAGTTACCTGCATTATATAATATGACATATGAAATATGCATACATACCTTATATGAAACATGTAGATACAAAATTGTAATACAAATTTCAGTATTAAAGCTCAAAGGATGATGCAGGATTAACCGTACAGATGCGGAAATCACCGCACACTGAACCTTCAAAACTGAACTGAACCTGAACTTAATGTCCATAGCTTTTTGCCGCATTCCAAAACCCAACACTCATTATATTCCAATGTCATTTCATAATAACAAATAACGCGGATACTCTAGGGAAATTTGTAGTATATGAAAGGTGTCCCGGGCACCTTCTTTACATGGACGCATATGCTTATGCATGTATGTACACGTAAGTAACTTTGTCCTTGCAAACGGGCACTCATGTACGCTTTATAGTATGTACAAACAGCTGTTTAATTATACATTAATACATACAAAATGTTTCCCTTTGCATCGTGGGAAAGCTTTCGGGTCTTCGGACATAAGCATATATACAGTGTGTTGTGGATATGCAGATGATGAAGATGAAAGGGAAAAAAATGAGGGGCAACACAATCACAGCCTTAAACATGTACAACAATGATACAATAACAATACTTAAGCGGGAATAAATGTTTCAGAGCTCTATAATATTATATGTATGCACATTTAGGCTTACTCAGCATTAATAACTTCACAATGCAATAGCATCATATGGATTTTAATGTCATAATTTTACTACTGTTTAACTTCCCCCTACTAAAGGCAGTAGTGATTATATGTTAATACAAATACAAGACAACTACGTGGAAGTAATATGTATGTAGAAAATACAATTACATGTTTAATATGCTCGTCTAATATATGCTCTCTTTAATAAGCGAACGAAATGTGAACGCGGATTGTCATCACAATGTTAAAAATTATAAAAGAGCGAAAATCACATGGTAAAACTTTCACGAAAAAAAAACATCCTTGATATTCATCAACTTTTGATTCCCCGTCAGTCCCTGTCTATTTCAATGACTTATTTGACATGTAGAAGTGTACACACATACTGCATACAAGGAGTAACTAACCTTGTGAAGCCTTCATCAGCAGCAGGAGCATTCAAACTCTATGTACATTTATAGTTGTATATAGTAGTGCAATCGGCAGGGTGACTTCCTTAGTAGGCAATAAATTCGAATAAAAAATGCAATCATCACCTTTTATTGTGAAGATATTTCCCGCTTTTTCCCTATTGCTTATTATGTATATGTATACTATAAGTATATTAAACAAGTGTGGGTACTGCATATTCAATTGTTATGTCCTTCTATTGCATACAGAATTGGCGTTGAAAATTGTTTGAATTTGCAAACGTACTAAAGTTTGTGGATAAATATCTATGACGTTAATAAATTTAGAGCACCTCTGCAGATTGAAATTATTATTTGTTTCATATTCAACAGCAGTCACAACTATTTTATGTGTACTTTTATTCCATGTTCATAAATCCAATTGCATTTGATATCTCTTCTATATGTAATAATATTAAACGTAGTGCATGTTAATGTACTTAATTTATTTAGCAAAACTTCCTCCTCCTCTATCAATGCTGTTTTAATACTACGCAGTAGTACAACATTTACAACAAGTCCTGGACTTCCCACACCTGCAGCCTAGGACGTCCAAGTGCAAAGAACTTGACATTTGTTGAAACAAGCAATGCAAAAATGCTGTCATCGCCCATAATTATTGGCTTATTGTATCGTCTGGGTAGTACGAGCAGTTGGTGGCGGTTGAGCATTTGGCATATCAGATTTTCTCTTGGCTTTGCTATTAGAATTTGGCACCTGACAGGACATTGTTGTTGTCATCTTCTTAGGAGTCCATGTAATATCTACTATTGACGATTTGACGTATAATGTTTAATGTCACACCTAGCAGCTGCTTATTTTCATTTTAAAGTTTTGACTGCCGGACCACTTCTACTGTAGTGATTTGCACTCAACTAATCTTAAGGGCTTCACAATATGCATAATACAGTGTGATTAATAATAAGTGATGGGTATTTACATGGCGGATCAATAAATGGTAAATGAACTTGAGGATACACTCAGGTGCAATCCCTGCATGTAACTATTAATATATAAGTTGATATGATGATGTTAATTGCTAAAGTCTTCATTCAATTCAAAACCTTGATCTACCAATTTAACCTTGCACACACCGTGCCAAAAGCAGGTGTTTGTGTTTTTGTCATCCGCAAGCTCTTATGATCATAATACAATTTTAGCAATTTATAGTAACTATGTTCCGTACCAATTATCGGACAAGTATTTTGCACCGGTCGTCTGTTTACTTTAGCAATAGCATCGTGATCGTGATTTAATTGACGCCAACTGCGTCGGCCATTGGGACACTACAGCGTGTCTATTTCCTTGTCAATAACCAAACACTTCTGCATTCAGTTTATATTATTTATTTATTATATTATTTCAATTATGTATTGGGAATCTGTTTGCATTCTTACTATAGAGAAACTTACAAGTCTCACTATAGTAGTTTAAGCTTATTTTCCCTTGTCATGAAGGCTGAAATATTTTGATAGTGCAAATAGGTTCAAACCTAGAGTGAAGATAGATAAATCGATGGGAAGGTTGTAAAGATTGATTAAAACATAGCAAAGATTTACCACATAACTGGCGATTTATAGTAGCGTTAAGAAATTTAAAGCCCCAAGAGTAAGCATTAAATCACTGTGTTATAATCCTGATTCTTTGTAAGTATATGTATATAACTACATATAGGTATGCCGTATTTTGATGGTTATAAAGGATTTCATAAAAGTGTTGCCTATAAAGGCATTTACCACCGACACAGTAGTAAACAGCCTTTATTATTACATTGTAATGCTGTGATCATCTGTAGTATACTGCCACTAGAACAATAGCACGAAGGAGGATCGGACAACAACAAGTATGAATTACATTTCAGACCCACTATGAAAGCCTCTACGCGGTCGGAGAGCAAAGGTCCGAATTATGCAAATGTAAATAAAATGAATGGAGTGACGACGACTGGCATCATAAAAATGAGGGGTTGCGGTGTCCATATGTATTTATGTATTACTTATGTCATAACTGCGGGTGTATGTATTTTTAATGGGGATAGCAATAATAACATTTAGTATATGTTTTCGTTGAAGAGGCAAATATAAATATCTAAACAGTTGCTAAACCGCAAGATTGACTCGTGTGATATTTCACAAATATTCACATGCACTATGTCGTTGAAAAGCATGGCTTATATGCTTACATTGTCATCAGTATGGATTGGAAAACTAATGCTTATTAGTCATGCGTTTTGTAGAAAGGGAAAATATTCCAGCAGGTTCTACCGCATATGTGTCTTTGCAATGGTAAATAAACGAGATAGCTAATTTAGCATTCCAAACTTGAAAAATAATACTTGGATGCTGTGATCATTCTAGTATTTTTTAGCAACTGTGAAGATAGTTATATTTGCCTTTTACACGACAATATAGACCAATATTGAATTCTTTATAGCATACGTGTATATAGTTTTGTAAATATAAAGCATACTGTTATGTAGGATTTAGTGTCGCATATAAGAAATATCATTCCATATATAATTATACATCATGTATGATCAGAAGAATATCAGGAAATCAGCAATGTGGTTGTTGTATAATAATCAGGGATAGTATGGTACTAAATATATGTGCATATATTTTCGTCCAGTCATAAGTGAAGGACCTGCTCATTGCAATCACTTGTAGCAGTACGGCCGCACTGAATTACAGCAATTCTCAGAAGGACGTAATATGTTTCAAAAGTCAGGAGGTATGTAGATGCGTTTGATACTTTTTAGCTAGCGTTTTATACATCATTGATATCAACAACAAGGATTTTACAACGTACATAGATGTATGACTGATACCAATAAAGTATGTACAGCTGAGATAAAAGTTTATAATACACACTGATTGCAGAAGGACCAAAAGCTTTGGATTTACATATAAGAGTCGCTGAAATCGGTGCACTCGGAACATCTGCTAATTTCCCTTTAACACTATCGCCGTGGGAACCCACCTGCTACCTACCACCAACCAACAAATGCCATGTACATACCGAAAAACAAAACAAATCACATTCCTATCTCGCTGGCCATTTGTCTTCCCGGACGACGTTACTTCACACACCCATGTCGTTACATTACGATATATACTTATGTACATTTATGTATATTTATGTACACGGCATATACTTGTATGGTGTATCTATACCTATGAACACTAATAGTTGTGTGGTAACATTTGGGCTCCACAGACAAGTTATTTTCACCACAACTGTGACTTAATTAATTGTATGTGCCATCTATTTATTCCAGGGGATTCGCTTATTAAATAGTAACAATCATATTTCATCGGATTTCCGTCATCATTTCAATTTATTTTGCTAATTTCTACTGCAAAGCAGTACTGCCATCTGAACTTATATTTGTAACTTACATACTTGCGTTAGTAAAAACATTTGTTTTATTTCGCGAATTATATTCTAAAATCTTGTAACAATATATTTACGAAATATTCCTGTTGTTGGTATAAGAACTGTTACAAAATTAGAAATCTGTCCCATATGTTTTAACCTGATAATAAATTATATAATATGAACTTATACCTACTTATTATTAACATTATATACATGTTCACTCTGCGTCTTTGCTTATACACATAATATATTATAAATACCGCAATTTATTCCTGTATTTCCACATTACAATAGTTGCGTTGATGTTGACATAGTGGATCCAGTAGTTCCCGACACAGTGCAGATAAACCAGCAGCAAAGATTGCATTATATCACAGCCGTATATATTATTTGCAAATAGGTTTTTATTTACTCATCGATAGTCCCGGCACTGACGTATATGGATAAATCAGGAAACTCTCGTCATCAGCACTAATACGGCGCGGTGAGGATGAAACAATGATAGCAATAAGTGTGTTTACACATACCCGAATATATTTATATACGGTGTGAACATTTGTTTATTGAAATCATTAAACACGGCAGGTCATAGTAATAATTCGGGCTATAAATTTATATTAAATCCTTCTGGAACTATCCAGTTGTCTTATATTAATGTTTCTCAAACTTATACTAGATATATAAAGCATATATGCAGTAAAGCTATTAGCGTATGTAGTTATAACTTGAACAATGTAAAAATAGATAATACCGCCTGCTTCTACTGAACAGAGTGTCCATTAGTGCCAATAAGAAACAAGGTCTTATCATTATAATAGGTTTTTCAAATATTTACCTTAGAATTGCCAAAGATGGAGATCAAGTCTCACACCGTGCTTGATGTAAAAGGATATTTATTAATAGCAAACCATTTTTATCTAGGAAATTGCTTCATGTGTACACGATTTCCAATCCGTGTATTGTATCGATACACCTGTACATACAACGTGTATATACACAGATTATTGGTCATACTTTTTAAATAAGGACTGCGGCTTGTTTGAGGACATGACTGATTACATTTTATGAGGATGGGCACGATTGTTAGGATGTAATCAGAGGGCAGTTGCAAAACCCAAATAAATGTCAGAGTTGCGTAAATTTTGCCTCATCTTCTCACGACCTATTTGTATCATCCAAAATCTCATTGATTCAAGACACTTCCAATAGAACGTTCGACAAAAGTCTGGATCAGTAGAGATTGTTTATAAACACTGAATTGTCTCCAGCGAAATGAAACAAATTACGTTGTGAAACGTTGCAATAACAGTTGTAACTACTAACCAGTAATGTTTGTTTTAAAATGTTTGGCGTCAGCTATTAATTTTACCCTTACAGTTTACAACTACTAATTTCAGTGGAAAAGTTTTTCCAATTTTAAATAAAAATGTACCTACTTCATAGAAAACTTAACGACGTAGCAAATTTTCCCATTTTAATAGCAAATTTACCCTGAACATTAGTACAAATAAAAGGGTAAATACCCAATTTAATTAAACCATCCAATTAAATTTGAAAAAACCCAATGATTATGCATCGTTCTTAGTTGCTACAGAAAAGCATTGCAAAGCTCTTGCAAATGCTTCGAATATGCAAACTCTTACATTAGCATTTATCTTCAAAATTGTGTAGCTCCGCAAAGCCTGACAATGCCATCATCACGGCTTGAAAAATGATGACATTTCCTTGAAATTGCAAGCACATATAGCGTATACAGACAAGTAATTACGTCGGACAATGAGGATGATGAGCCCAAGAGGACAAAAGCATTTCGCAATAAACAAAAATCTAAAATCCCTCAAGTGCATGCACCTGGTCAGGTGTTAAATCACATCATCATACATTTTTTATCTCTTTACACACTCACACACAGGGACTTGTATCCACAATGACTTCAAAATCCTACTGTAAATACAGCTATTGAGTTCCATTGTGCACTGAGATTTAGAATTTATATAGGAAATTTGTGTATATACACACCACACATACTAGTTAGTTTTTACATGTTATACTTATGAATCCGCATTGGGTATGTCGTACGTCATAAAAAATTAGGGATATAAAAAAAGTCAAATGTCCCAGAGGCTAACTTTTCATATTATATTACATGTCCATTCTACATACAACCTAAAACTCTATGAATATTTTCTATTATCTACTATCCGCTTGTGCATTAACAACAGTCAACCTAAAAACAAGCCAGGTGTGTGTAAAAAGTGCAAATGTACTCAGTGGCCATAATGATGATTGTCATTGTACCAATAAGTCTTTGCAGTCGCTGATCTGACGACGAGAGTGTCATACTTGCTGTTATAGAAAATGTCAACTTGTATGTATTTACTACAAAGAATACATACCCCATCCGATATGCATATAAGTACACACAATCTAACAATTACCTAGTACACAATTATGCATTTCCTCATATATGAGACGTACATACATATTATGAACAGTGTGCGCGACAAGGAATCTGACAATCTCTTTTACAGGTGCAATTCAAGTACCACAGTGTCAATTCAATTTTTCCTGGGAGAAAGATCGACGAAGCTTCTATTCACCATGTGAGAATGACAAAAGTGCAAAAATATTTGCACTCTCAGGTGTCCACTCCTTTATTATCTGCCACGATGCTCTTGCCTTAATGCTGGCGCAGGCTGTAACATGTCCAACATGCTAAGCACTTAAGCCTCAACTCTGCTTTGGTTTGATGAAACGACGGAACAATTCTGCATAATATTTTATATACTGCTTTATATATTGTGACTATACGAACTTATTACTATAGAAGAGCATTCTAACAAGGATTTTTTAGGCATCGTTCGAAGGATTTTTAAGCATTGTAACAAGGGTTTTTAGGCTTTGCAACAAGGATTTTTAAGCTTCGTAGCAAGGATTTGTTATGCAGTGTTATAAGGATGACTCCATAGAAATGACAAATATGACACCGCAGCGGATGATACGGACTTTCTTTGGCACTGTAACGTTGTGTACCTACCTATGTGCATGTGGAGATATGATATATGAAGATACATCATCATGTAAAATATACACAGATACATCATCATGTAAAATATATACAGATACATCATCACGTAAAATAATGTACAGACACATCATCATGCCTTTACAGTGGAGAGATTGTAGTGTGAGAATGTGATTGAATGGGGCATGGTGAGATTGACGAACACCTGCATAAATAACAATAAAACCTAATAAAAGAGGGTTTGGTCGCTTCTCACTCTTTTGCCTTTTAAGAGTTGAGAGAGGATACAGCATAACAGGAGCTTTGATTTTAAATCCTGCATCCCTATAGATACTTTTGGTACATGCATACACTTTGAACATATTGCATTTTATTAAATTGTAAATCCTTGGACGTAACCCATACAATACTACGTACGCTATACTACCATATAGCGATGAGAGTTGATTGATGAGAGTAAAAATCAGAGCCGCTTCTCGCAGCTTATTATCTCTATCTTTTTATTATTTATATTGTTATATAGACATACCTAGGTACTTGTATTCCACCTGTACGACCCGATCACTCAACTCCAGTTGCGATAATAAAGTTGTGTATTTTTTTTATTTCATTATTTTTGCACACCTTGTCTATTCTAGTATAGTAGTGTCCATCTGCATATCTTCCAACGTTTCAAACATAGTTTACCTCTTGAAGATTGCCAGTACAGCTGTACTCGCATTCTAGTGATTTCATTTGTGAGTCAACTTTATTGTTTTCATGTAATAATTACAGAATTTGTGATGCTTTCATTTTATTTGATGCTTTCTCGTCGGCCAATGATTATATTCCTATTAATGCTTTAGCTTATTTAGATAAACATTTTGAAAATCGTTTTTACAATGATGGAGATAAAATCACAAATACACAAACATTTGTTATGAATTGTATTCTCAAACTTCAGCATTAGCTATATGAACCTAGACATTTTTAAAAGTTGAATTTAAGCGTATCCTCTTACACGGCATTGGTAATTGGTATTTGATTTGCTGAATAGCGGAAAACAGTTGGAGTGAATTGTCAAATATGTATCATGGTTTTGTAATGCGGGGAAATAGTGGAAGAGAAAAATCCAAACAAGCGAGTAGTAATTGTAGCAACTACTACTAATGGATACTCTTTATGTGATGAATGGGACCAATTTCTGGAATATTTCCTTTTAAGTGTTAAATTCTTTCAATTCTTAAATCTTTACAAAATCATTCTCTATCTCTAAACATAAATCCCCTGAAATTGTTAATCCCCTACGGTTTGGAATAACCTTGTAAGTATCGTTACCTGAATTATGTGTAACCCAATACGATTTTCCTATTGGGAAACTATTACGAAATGCTTGTAGTTGAATAGAAGAAAAAAGCGGTTTTACTTTCGCCGCACTTGTGATGATGATGAGGATAATGCTAAAGACCCGGATGTTATGCCTAAATTATCCAATTCATCCTCTATCGTTATTGCATTATACATTCATTCAAAAAGTTCCGGACACAAACCTTGCGATTATTTTCCTATCCCTATTTTCCTTTTAAACTTTGGAGAAAAACAGGTCTGTGTTTTGCTTTATATTATGCATAGTAATTGTATATTGTTTACGTATTAATTATATTCGGAAAATACAGAGAAAACGCGTGGAGCACCCTAATGTCGAAGAACATGCTACGGATGGAAAAACTGGAACAATTTACATTTTTCGTGGGGAAAATAGTTGATGGGGATAAGAAATACTATAGATGTACATACAATCGTACATTTAAAAATACAGCGTAATGTAATATCCAATACGAAATAACGTATACGTATACAATGCTACATACATAATATACATAGATACATACATTGCTAGCATAGCCAGTTTTCTAAAAGGAATTTTAATGTATTAATTTTTTTAATTGTTACATATCCTGCTATACAAGATTATACATGTATATGGACAACAACAACATCATAAGAACGGCGTTCACGTGTGCAAAACCACAAAGCAAAGAAAAAACAGCTAACACCTGAGCACACCTGAAGACGGGCAGGAGAGGTAAATTTGCAATTATTCTTGTTAAACAACAAATAGGAACAGAATCTAATTATTAAAGTTTGTTGTACCTTGTACACGGTTAAGTGATAAATATGTTTTATAATGCAGAAGCTGCTATTTTTATATTGACATCTTGAAACATTTTTCTACTGAAAATATGTATTTTGACAGAAAAGTAACATATATAGATATTTAAATATTTTCACGTATTTTTGTCACCAATCCTTTTACATGCTCTGCCTCCAGCTGGACAATATAACAAGGGTGCTTATATACAAATACTAAAATTATAACACAGGTAGGTACACAAATGTAATATTAAACATCTCTACCTTGCAAGGTTATGACACTTGAAAATTGTTTATACCGGTATAATGTTTGCAATGTTGGGATAATAAGTTCGTAAAGGTATGTCTCGGTCTGCAAGAAAATCCGGTTTTCCTTGGAAGGTTACTGCATGCAAACGGACTATAAATAATACCCCTCGTGGGAAGACTATATAGATACTTCAAACATTTTGCATCATACCACAACAGCAACTTTGAATGTTTGTAGTTTTATTACCACACGGGAAAAACATGTCTAAAAACAAGGCATTTCTAGAGGCTACTGCTATTAAGTGTTGTAATGATTAAACCTTAGGTTATAGAAAATTTGCCAAGGAGAATTTTTAAGTTTGACGTCGTTATCTGCAATGTGATGTTCGCAAAAGGTGTAACCGTTGTGCTGTACACCACCGTTGGTGTATATTCGTAATAATCATTATTATAGGCATTGTGTACCTTGCATGTAACAAAGTGTCTGAAGCTTAAAGCTATATCAAAAAGCTAAAAAGTAACAAACGCTATTACAGAATAATTGTATTCTTCATTATGTGTAGAAACAATGTGTGATAGAGTTTGCACACAGGACGCTCGATCTACACACGACGACGACAAGTGGCCGATGAACGGAGGGGAGACTACTGACTGCTCTGCTGTTCCTCGGATATCATTTAATGAATCCGTGCAGTTGGATTTTTACCGTGGGAAGACACCTGCTCAGGAGCTATGCCATTCATTACTACTGTACAGCTTGTATAGTGTTTCTCATCTTCCATGCAGCTTTTTCTAATGTATAGCATACACGGTTTTATTACGCATATAGTAATTATGCATACACAATATATATATATAGATAGTAGTACATGAAATACAACCAGTGAGGGAAGGATACGAACGTCCTTGTTGTTCCTTGGACTTGTTCAGCCTTGTTTTTTTTACATTGTAGCTTCATTATATGGACGACGTCGATAACTAGAATACTAGTTGCTCTTTTAATACTTTCCTTTGCGTTGGATGCTAAAACATAGACACCATATATGAAGCATAAGAAACCTATCTTATGTATATACCTACGTAATATATCTTGCATATGTATATGTCCTACGTCTGTACATGATAACATGTAACCACTGCAATATACTTTGGAGACAAGTCAGTAGAATACAGAGCATGAACTAATTTACATATACGCAGACACACAGCTATGTTTACGACGACGTTTCACATGCTGGAGTTCAGCTATTGAGACACTGTCGTCCGGTTTTATCCTCGTCATGCATGTAATTGTACAACAGATGCTTGTATACTGATAATATTGTAATATTATTACAAATATAAGTATTTACTACTATACACATACATACTTGCAGAGTATACATACATTGACTAACCCTATAACGTTCTGTTTACTTTTTCCCAATGACCTTCCTACCTGGTTCTTTCATACACCATCAGCAAAAGAATCTTCAGCTGCTGCTCAGGTATGTAAAATGCTTCTCAGAAATCTTGTGGAAACAAAGACTTATACTTATCGTGAGGCATTATTGCAATGGACGTAAAGGATTAAATTATGGATACAAACACATTCTTGGGATTAACAGTTGCGAATGTAGGTGATACCGACCGGGGTTATGATTTCATCTCAGATTGATTTATTACACTGACGATTGGCATTTGTCCTATTACATTGACTATTGACATGGGACCTATTATAATGGCTATTGACATTTGTCCGCTCTTATAAAGCCTGAGGATCTACGTCAACATTAAATTCAACGATTGAATAAAAATTTGCATAAAATCTTGTATCTCAATTAACATAGTAATTGGAATAGTGAAGGTACAGATAATTCAATGTCAATTTTCCCATATTTTTGTATTTACTCAAATGGTAGTTTGCATTTTGTAAACAATTACCAAATTTTCAGTTTGTAAAGCATTTAGTCAAATTGCACGCATCTTAGGATTCTTATAAAAGCAAATGTAATATTCGTAAGCCTATGAAGATTTCAAAGCTTATTTGTGAAGAGCCGAAAGAGCTATGGATTTCAAGGTAAGTAACCATTAGAAGCCCATTATATGGCTGACAATACTATTTTTCAATTATCTGTCGAACGAAGACGAAGGAGGTGTTCATGTGCAAGGGAAGAGACACGACAACACACTTGTTCCAGGAAGTTTATGTCTATTCTATTTTATCTACTTATCTCGACGATGCACACAATGCTCTTTCCAATTATGAACCATGTTTCTATTGCAATTTGTCCTTGTCTTGGAATCGCAGCTGCAATTTGTTTATACTTGGATACTTCAAAACTATTTGGTCCGGCCGTTTACGTTTTTGGCTTTAAACATGTGATACGGCTACAAACATGTGATACTTTGGTAGTCAAATTTTCATCTGTGTCTGTACACATAAATATTGGGTGTACAAAAGAAGAATAGTAATATTCTTGTGTGTTGTGTCCAGGACGGTTCCTCCTTCTTTCATGGTCATCTATTAAAGATTAATTGTCCAGGTGTATTGTTAGAAAGTGACTTGAGGACAGAGCGCGAGACACTTCCTGCTGGTTCTGTCGCCAGGCTCGCATTAGCTGCACAATACAAACTTCAATTCAGTTTTGGGGATTTACATCAAAACAACGTATTACTACCTGAGGCTAGGACGGGGCCTTAATTTCCACGGAAAATACAGTGTCCGGTAGTGTTTTAATTAGGAACGATCCTTTTGTATATACTTCAATATACTTGTTTCGGGGATGTATCGAAGCATAGTCTTACAAGCACATGTATGTCTATTTCTTAGCATATCTTCTGCACAGATAGAAGATACTGCTAATGTTACACTCGGTCCTACAATGAAAGTTTATAACGCGTTACAGTAAGTAAAGGGGGATTCATATTGTAACAATAATAAGTCAACTTATTGGAATTGGTGGTGGAAGGAAACACATGCACAGCATATGGTTGTGTACTAGATTCCCAAATACAGTCATCATTACTTGTTGTCTAGGTATGTTAAGCAAGGATCTATAGCATTTGGTATGATGTATCGAGTGTATATAAGTACGTTCGTATTGAAGTACACAGTTTGCTGTTGTGCTTTTGGGCTATGGGGAAGGTAGATGTAAAAATATTTGTGAAGCTGTGACCGCCCACGATTACACTTTACACTTGTCGTCCGGCCGTAGACACCCAGGTGGGCTTGAGACGGTCCGGCGCCGGTCGAACACATACACCGACCGACATAACCACTCTGTTTCTTACAACTGTGTCTAAGGCATTTCTTCTACTTATGCACACATCTGAAGCATTTCGTCTAGAGGCTTCGTCTTAGGTTCTTCTTAAGTTCTTCTAGCCTAAAAGGCTTATGCGCACATGTACAACACGTCCTACATGTATCTAATGAAGTGTGTATCTAAAAGCATGGCTTATTCATGTACATATGTATGTACATATTTATACTCATGTATATTAATACGTCGTTACATCTGAACCATCTTATCTATACATTAGATACTTATTGTTGCATTTTCTCAAGCTCAAACTGGCTCACAACAGTCAAATCCAATCACTAAACATTCTTCCCTTATCTCAAGTTGCCCTTTTTATATAACAACGTTACTATTGCTCTCGTCTCTTCTGTTTGATTTCACGTATCTCCGACAAATCTTTTATGTACACCACATTAGGTTACTGTAGATATAGATACTCTACTTATATCATTACCCCTTTACAGCTTTCCATTGGAATAGTTACTAGATTTTTGGAAGTATTTTTGAATTAAGGTGGATTTAACGTTGTTATCGGTGTAGGTTTTTGCTTGTTAGATTGCTTACTTTTTAGTCATTCCAGCGAATACAAGCGGCTTTGGTAAACACAAACAGCCTGATTAACGTTTACGATCACACTGCTTTCCGGAATACCAATAAGCGTTTAAGATGCTTGAAATATTTGCGTTGTTAACAAAACAAGAAAAGAGAGACAAACATAGCTGGTTATTTGAGAATTCCATCGTTTATGGATGATATTGTAGAGGTCTATATTTTTAAAGACATTATGCATTCTTAACTGTTTTTCAACGATAATTACGGTAATGAACCCAAATGCGTATCCTCATTAAGTGTAATGCTTAATAATCATACTTAAAGTCTATTAAGAGAAATTTTTCTGAACAATAACAGAAATGTCAATAGACCAGAAGTTCCTATACTATTTCTGTATTATTACTAAAAGCACATTCCAGAAATATAAAAATCGAAATGGGAAGTGTTAAGCGAAGATGACCAGATAGAAACAAATGTGGAAATCTGATGGATTACATGATAGATGTTGAAGATTCTGAGGAAAGTCAGATTCCGGCAGACGTAGTTGAACATGATCTTCAGAAAATAGTGTTAGTCCTGTACAAAAAAGATGATCAGGTTGGCGTACAATTTAAATGACGTACATATGCACGAAGCGTAATGAATACATAAGTAGTAAAGATTGTGGAAATGATATAAAAAATAAAGAGTAAAATAAGTAAAGACGTTTAAAAATGTCAGGCTTTAAAATAGTGCTACATCCTTTTTAAAGCACATCGTTCATAAATTGTGTAACTCTGTTTATAAAGAATTTAAAGAAAGAGAAACATGAATGTGAGGAGTGTAAAGCAAATGTTTAACACTCGAGTCCTTTTAATGTCATTCATTACTTTACTGCCCACTTACTAAGTAACGGTGCGTAAAAAGACGAAGACCGGAACGGACATTGGGCCAAATCTGTGTCAAATTAGTTTCATCTTTTCTTCTTCCTTTTTCTTCCCTTAAAACTTTTGACTCAATGAAACGGAAAAGGGATCATGTGCATATAAGGATGTACATGGTAAGATTTTCTTTCATGGTTTTATACATGCATATATGTTCTTGCAGGTACGTACATATATTCTGGATTTTAAGGACGTCATAACAACATCCACACATGTACGTATATGTATATGTCTTACACAAATAAAAATGTATCTCATCACTCTCTAAACATATGCTCATTGACTGGTGACAGAATGCGAAAGTAAATGGAGCTGGCTGTTAAGAGTCAAACGCTGCTGTTAACTGTTAAAAACAGATAATCGGGAATCATGGTCGAATATAATGGGTTGATTGTTCTACACAGGAACTTCGAAATTGGAGAATCGACTTCTACACTGGCAAGCCTAAATGTGTGTTGACGTCTCACAAATCGTCATTAGCTTTTCTTCACAGGGTTTATGTTCAAAAAAATCTGTTCCACTGACTCTCATCTGCTCTTCTGTATAAGTATATACTTGAGTAATACTTGTAATACTGTAACTTATTATTGGTCAATTTAAAGCTTCCCCAATCTTAAAAGCTTGGTGTAGCTCTGTTTGGTTTGGTTACTTAATAATGAGCTACAAAGCATCCGCTATGTATAGATTTCCAACAATCATCAACCAAACAATTTGGTTTCAATTAACATTTTTCACTTAAGTGTCGCCTTAGAATGCCCATGCTATGTCTTATGCACTGATGTGTTAATAGTCCTTGGCAGTTGAAATTCATGTGTGGTGCGATGTATTTATGCCGTATGCATTCATCTTTAGTGTGTATCCGGCGGTAGATGTTCTTCATCTAAAATTTGATATACCACATATTTCGTTCTATAGCCAATCGTGAGCATGTAGACTGGAAATTAACATCCATTTACACATTTGATTTAAACCCGTAAAAGATTCGTCCTTTAATGCTATCTCCGTCTGTAAAAGCTTGTTAACCAATTATTACCTTGAGGTTATTGTGATGACTGCAGTAATGATTTTAATCCTTTTAAGAACTATATGTAGCTGTCAATGGCTATAAATTTGAACCGTTAAAAAGTTTAACCTTTTAAGTACTGATTCTTCTGAGAGCATATCTTAGATCAGAGGCTTCGAATCGTATTTCTATTAATTACAGCAATGCAAATAATGACAAACTATTGTTCTTCGAACATTCTGAAGATATTCCAAATTGATCTCGAACGTTCTTCTAAGATTGGTTCAGATCCCCAAGTTTACAACGTTAAAATGTCCACGTTTAACCATAATATTATTTGTCTTACAAATTAATTGATTGTATTGGATTTCATAGTTTAAATAAAATAATCATAATGTCAAGGGCTGGACGTGTAAGGTTATACAACAGTGCACACAACGTTTAGAAATTTGTTTAATTTGATAATTTTTTTTAATAAATCAAAACGTTTTTTTATGTTTAGTATACCTCAAATACTAAATTTAATTCAGTTCAGCTGCACGGTTTCAGTTTACGAAGAAAATCCTCGGTATACCTTTCACACAGTAGAAATTACATTAGGTCTTACATAAGATTTTGATTTGTTTGTATGCATGTAGATGTTCATACGTATATATACTATATATGTACTATATACGTACATATGCCCAACCCGATACACACCGAGACAGATAAAATTATCTAATAATTTCCTTCACTTGAAGGCATTCGTACATACGACACATATAAATAAATGTCTACATAGTACTACATAGTACTTCCATTATCAACGGTGATTTCATGAGAGCTGTGAAAAAGTTGAAGCCTGCACCTGCTTGGAGCATATTGTGTAACGAAAGAACAAGTGTTCACAAATATCACGGCGTATCCCGGCTGTGTACAAGAATAAGGTGGATGTATAATAATAATATGTAGCTTTTGTTGTTGTGATTCCTTGTGAGAATAGAGAAAAAATGTCTTTACCACACTACAGTAATAGATTTCATATTAGATTATATAATTGTGTGTTGGATTATATTATTATTATTATCAGAATGAAAAAGAGGGATTTTATACCAGCAGCGTTCGACATATAAATATAGCCATGAGCCCTGCACCTGAGCCTTGTCGTTACCATGATGAAAGTGGTTCTCGTATCTAGTAACTAGCAAATGACATATCTATTTATACAAACCTACACAGTAATACAGCTTACATACATATATATTCTTGTAGATATATTTATGTATTTTACTCATCCATATATAACACTAGTACAATAATCAATTGAAGAACATCAACAAGCAGAGCGTCCAAAGCTAAAAGTTTAAATTTAGCTCACATACTGCGATCATCTGAGTTGAACTTTTGATTCCTGAAAATTTACGTCTTTCCCAATATGATTACGTTCCATTTGATCATATTTGTAGGTGCTATGCATGTATATTAGTACATTATAATTACATACTTATGTACTATGTACTACATTTACCACGTTTAAAAGTCATGGGAGTGGACTCCCACCAACTTCATCTCTTGCACACACTTGTGCATTCATATTTACTACAATTGAGCGATAGACAAGGAGAAGAAGAAGAAGATCAACAAGTGAAAAAGATTGTACACCCGGCTTTTGGATTCAATGCATCAATAATAATAACGCACACCTGCACACTCTTCTTTCAACCTTGCCTTATACTGTATTTACCACTAATGCTATACATAGTGTGTATGAACGTCAGCAATGTAAAGTATTGTGCAAGAAACTCATATCTTTAAGTCTTACTTGTGTTCGTATAACTTGTAAAGCATTTGCATTCTCACGCTTTTTACAAACTTTGTAATCTACACATATTAAACTGTTTGAAATCGTATATTCTAGAAACTTTATATGACAGCGTTACAATCTACAGGAATTATGATGGTTTACTGATATTGCAAATTGATTTTCAAGGTTTTAGAGGAAGTTAATGTTGTGTGAATACTTGTGTACTTCTCATCGTTTAAATCAGCAAATTTATAATAATAACTTTCAAAATATTAATTGAAATGCGTTAAATTTTAAGTGTCACAGGTTTAATTAATTATGTATTTTAGCGGCATTTCATAATCTGTGTGTACTTCCAAACTTGACAACTTTTTCTGTAAACATACATTTTCACCATTGTAATGTGCTTGAACGTTAATTTTTTTGAAAAATCCTGACTGAACTGAGAATGCGTCAGAGCAAACTTGCAACTGCTTGTTCCTATTCTTCATTGTCGTTTATTAAATCGTTCGGACATTTATGACAAGGTGTTTGGACTAGAAATATATAAGATTTTTGTAAGATAACGTTCAAAGCTGTCTTCTCACTTGATTTGTAATGAGTTGATTTAGGCTTCACGAAAAGCTAACAAGTTCATTCGTGTGATTAGAAATCTACAAGTTATTGTATCTATCCATCCTGATTTCCAGGTTGTCAGATGCTTTTGATCAAAAGATAAAATGTACATACAGCTTAATTTTAACATTGCAACCTATAATAAAGCTTCCAACTGCTACAGAATCCAACGCTTTTTAGTAATTTGGAGGGTTTTGCACTAAAAAAATTACCAATTTGTCTTCTTTTATAGCAAAAACAGCAATCTTCATACATTGTAAAGAATCTGAGCAAAACCTCATTGCATGCTTCACTTGAAAAATGTTGTATAATGTAACTCTCAAAAATTAAAATTTGCGCTATACAATTTGTACATTGTTGTAACTACTTTCATGCTAATGGCAAAATGAAAATTGGGCTATACAAAATCACAAGGCACAATTATGCTAAGAATACGGCGTATATTTAATATAGATGTACCGTATGTATTTATATGGGATATACATATATCACAGGGTTGTACATATAGAAGATACAACTAGTTTTTTAAGTAAAAATCATCATCATACAGAAAATCGAGAGAGAGAGAGAGAGATGACTGCGAGACTCATAATCTGTGAGAGAGCAAGTATTACATATGTAAAAGACTGTGGTGTGTGCACCTGTGTGCAGGATCCACTCCGACTAAAAGGTCATGCAGTATGTACATAAATTGAGAGTAGAGAAAAAGAAGACGATCAACATAAGCAAGTGGATGGTGCAGTATGCACGTGTGCTGTAGCGCAACAAGTAAAGAGCAACAAGTCAGGAGAAAAAGAGAGAGAGAGAGACGAAGAAGAAGTGTCTCGGCTGTGTGAAGGAAGGAACATATAGAAGAAAAAGGCAAAAGCTCACAGGTCATTCTATTTCTTTTACAATTTTAATTCTTGCTGGCGACGAAGCTAGGCGCCTTCGCGTCTCTAGCACACCTGGACGGCCTGCGGCATCATAACAATACCATTACTAGTATTTACTACGCTACACTATTTACTACAGTCAAGAATCAGTGTGCATATGTATGAAGAGACGTGTATTTACATACATAAGTAATAACTATACATGTACCTATATATTATTTACATGCATACATTGAACACACTAGGCAAATAACACCTCACCAATATCGCCTAATCACACGATTATCATTACTACACACGCCTCTCTATCCAAATTTCTTTCTCTGTAGAGCTATGGCTTTTACCTCATTCCAACTTCCAAGCATACCACATAGACACTTATCTTTTATGCATTTTTTCCTTTGTGGCTCACTTTTTGCATGATTTTTGCTATTGCTGCAAGGTAGTGCAAGTTTAAGGGGGGACTTGGCAATAATTTCTACAACGTCGATTTAATTACATACTTTAACAAAATATTTTTATAATTTTTATTTCCAACGTCCATTTCTAACATTCCCGTTGAGACACAAGCATGCATTTGAATTAATTTTGTATTTATTTTCTATTTATATATATATTTATTTTTGTATTTACCTTGTATTACTTCTGCACTTATTTTATATTTATTTTATAATTATTTTATTTATGTATCATATCGTCGGCCAAACCTGAAGATGTGCTATAATCATTTCCACCTAATCTCTCGATATACCAAAAACAGATTTTCGTTAATTCACTAATCTCACAATGTACCAAAATCACGCGTGGAGCGGGATAGGAGCATCATGTAGCTCTCGCTTCCCGCGCCTTGCATGATTTTGGGACATCTTCAGTTTTGAAACTTGAGCAACTTTGCTCTGGTACACTTTCACATTAGTGTAAAACTATTATGGCACGTCTTCAGGTTTGGTCGACGATATAGTTTGTACGATCGCATAGAACTATGGTATTTGTTTGTATTATGAATGCAATCAATGACATCCGAAATTGAACAATCAAATATGGCATCCGTGTGATTAAAACTGGCATAAAAAGACCCCGATTTACATCTAATTAATTACATTGCCTTATTTAAGTAGGTGGAAGGAGAGATAGCTATGTCCAATTTAGTCCAGAAGAAAATGAATAAAAGGAAAGGGTGAACTAAAGAAAATCCAAAAGTGTCCAACACCCTGAGTGTATATTACATTTTGTTCTCCCATATTGTAACCCATCACACTATCACTAATACTCTCGAGTCTCGACTTATATTGTAATAAGATGCTGCAAATATAATAATAATGTGACTACAATCCAGTCGTCCCCATATATCAAAATATAATAACACATAATAAGTGTCTACTACACACAAGTGTATGATATCGTGTGAGACTTGAAAATATAATACTCTGTGACTTCATAAGAGAGCCAAAGTGTCATCCATTTAAATTAAACTTTGATTTATGATCAATGGATGAGACGGCTGTTGTCTAAATGCATTTGCCCACAATATAATTCTTAATGGTCAGGCGGTGTTAAATTCTAATAGGCTTGGGCTGTTAGATATGTTACGGATGTAAAAGGATCTTTAAGTAAAAAGTGACAGTAGAATGGAACGACTGCGATTACGATGAGCAGGCTATATATATGTGCTCTAAGGTATAACATTGTGTGGGAGAACAAAGATTGCAATAATATAGGCTGTCCAATGTTTAGCATTTAGTATATTCATATAGGTATGTATGTTTCAATGTATGCATATATCTACATACACGCATATTATAAATTTACTAAATACTTTTGAATGCCATCAAAGTCATTATGTGCCAGCTTGAATCCCGGCAGCAATTAGGCAATTTAGGACGTTCAAAAGATATACAGTCGGAATCGTACCTGCATTTGACATACGTCCAGGCTTTGCACACATGGTGTACATATATGATGGGATTAGCATTGACCATATACAGGGTGAAATCTTTAGACTCCCAATTTCAATCAAGGTTTAGTTTATACACATTGCAACCAACATTATTAATAAATATACTATGTCAATATAAAGGAAATACATGGATTTATCGTCGTTAAAGAAGCAAATGTAACTATCTTCACAGTTGCTAAAATGTAGTAAAAATAATTACAGCTCCCGAATATTATTTTTTAATTTTGGAATACAAAAGTGACTACCCCGTTTATTTACCATTGCAAAGACAAATGCGGTAGAAACTGCTGGAATATTTTCCCTTTCTATAACATGCATGAATTAGTAGTAGTTTTTCAAAGCAGCAGCGGGATTTGCTTGCCGTATAAATCCCATATACTGCAATGAAAACAAATAGACCATGCTTTTAAGCGACACAGTCTAGTTATCACGTGAATATTTGTGAAATATCTTCTAACCTCAGTCATTCTTGCGTTTTAGAAACCATTTAGATAGTTGTTTTTGCCTCTTCAACAATGATATACACCTTAGCATTAAGTTTACATACATTGAAAATTTTCCCACAGTATGCATTTCTAAAAATAATTTAATACTAATCTTATATATGCACAAACGACAAACCTACCTACGCAATCATCATAGCCGATTCTGGTCAACAATTTCGAAAATGTTTGCATTTTAATGCCAAGCCAAATTTAAGCACACATATGCTCTTCAAGATCCTCAGGAATTTAATTAAATCTTTTAAATTTCTAATGCTACAATATTATTGAAATTCAATGGGAAAAACAAATAAATCCGATATGGAAAACAATTGCATGTGATAAAGAATGAGGGCGGTGATACCTATTTGAAAATACTGTCTTGAATATTAAAATACTTATATGCACTCTAGTACAAATTCGTGTACATATGAGAACCATAACTTATTCTGCATCTTAATAACAACAACAATAATTTGATGACCACAATTATTGCGGCGCCAATCGCCAATAACATCTTAGGTTGCCCTGTACGATTGCCTTTTTTGTTTTTCTCTTCATGCAGTCTGTTGCAGGGTAGCCTGACAAGGACGTTTCATCCGTCCATACAAGTTTTTCATTGATTCGTTGTTATAATTTGCGGTTGTGTAATGAATCCAATGTACTATTGCAATGCATTTAATAGAGCGTGTTAAAGGTTGATTGGTAAGTACACTATTCATGTTCCGTCATATTTTAAAAAATGATTTTTTTAAATTAATTAATTTTTAATTCATTTTATCATTTTTAGACACTTTTTTCAGCTGGGAACTACATCCAACTTCAAACAGCGTTTCTTGACTCTAAAAACATCAAGAAATCCAAGTTTAACATTGAGACGTGACGTAAGCTAAATCACTGCACTAAAAATTAGAGAATTACTGCTGACATCTAACGGGTTTCACTTTGCCCCAATTGACTGTATAGAAGCTATCCGAAGCATTTCCGATGCTAAAAAGATTTTAATCACAAAAAAAAAGTTTACAAAAAAAAAGAATTTCATCATTTTTCTATTAAATTAGTAATGATTTCAGTTTTTCATTAAATTATATACCAAGCATTCATATTAAAAAAGTATATTGCAGTTAAATTTTTATATAAGGAAACGACGACTTCGCGGCATGTAATAATAACAAATAAAAAAGGATATCGGAGTGTCTAAACATGGTCACAGGAGGGAAATTCTTGATGGAATCGCATTTATGCCCCACCATATACATACAATCAATAACAAGACAAGCAATGACAAGTTTGAGAATTCCATCATTTCAAAAAAGGACCCACGCTCATCGGTGCTCACTGCAATAATAATTAGTAGAAGTTGTATAGTAGTGTAGTGGTAGCAAAATGGATGATAGAGTTGGAAAACTGATAGTGCAAGGAGCACTGCAATTTAGAAACATACCTAGGTATATGCAAACATATCCTCTATATCTAATACATACTGTACCGCATAATATATTTAAATACATAAAATATTAATTATTCATTACATATACTTATAATGCTGACCGTGCATATCGTAGAATGTTAACAATTGGCTCCACAACCATTTACGGTATCACAACGGCCTGTCCAAACTTGGCCAAAGTCTGACCAAATATATACGCACACAAGCGACAGTGACGACTGCTGCCTCAAGAGAGGGCTGTTTTGTTATTATTGTCCTCAACTCCTTCTTTAGTTCAATAAGCCTTGGTTGGCTCTTGCGTCCTCGTAAGTGTAAATACGTACAAATATCATGTACAGACACCATCAGCATATATAGGGAACAATGCACCGAGGAAATTATTCCTGACAATTTTTGGGGTGCGTGTGAAAAAAAACTTTGTTGTCCGTCCATCATTCTTATGCGTACAGACGCTTGATTACTTTTACTTATTGCTTCCGCTGAGGTTGGAGATGTATCAGCAGTATTGCTTCTGCATACCGTTTTTAAAATATAGTAAACGCATTTAAAAAATGTATACTACATATAAACTGCATGTATGTAAGTGTTTTTAGCTTCTTACAGGTACAGGCAAAATGACGATAAAGATAATTTCTACCTTCTATAATTTTTTATATAATTTGTCAAATTTAATATAGAATTTAATATCCAATTTCAATTTAATTTTGCAAATTTAATTTAGAATGAAATACCCATTTGCAATTTAATTTTGAATTTATTTACATTAAAAAGTTAAAGATAAATGAGTTTGTTTAAAATTTGGGAATCCAGAATTCATATAATTAAATAAATGTGTATTTTTACATACGATATTTTACAACTAGTCTCATAATGCGTATTGAAATTTTCCCATCAAGATCATGGAAATACAAAAGGTAAAGGAAAATAGTAAATTTATCCGTAGGCGTTGAAGTAAATAAACAAGATTCTTGAATGTGACCTTATATTGACACATGCAAAGCAAATTGCCCTATGAATTCACTTAAAGTACATGCTGTTCCGTACGCGTCCATCCTTAATTATAACAAATTATCCGAATCAGCTCATCCTACAGGACGCAGGGATCAAATAATGGGGCAGTAAACTCCCAAATTTAGACCTCATGCCCTTTATCCTAACCATCCCCGCTTTCTATTTTATTACATTTGGCTATAAAAGTGCAGGTCTAATTGCGTAGGTACACACAATAAGTGATTTTCTCCTTCATTGATGTTGCATTTTTTTCATTTACTTTTACATACGGAATTTTCAAATGGGTGTTTACATTCGAAGAATTTCATTCTACTTTACATGGACAGCCCCGAAGGAGATGTGGAACAAAAACAAGGAGGAATTTTACGCCGCAATTTTACACAAAATAAAAATGTTGCACATGCTGTTGTTGGAAATTTTAATATAAAATAAAAATTCTAATAAATTTAAATTCCTGTTTGATAAATTAAAATAAATTCCGTATCGGAATTTTTATTCATACAGATTGGGAACACCAATTCAAATTTTTCCATAACAAAGTTTATACAAATAAATGCTCATATTGCGCTTTCAGCATGCAATCAGATAATATTAGCGTTGCTTTACAAAAACTACTAAAAATAAGGAGTCAACAATATTTTTCGGAGCCCATGTGTGCATTTCTGACATTGAAGATATGCGTTGTTAAATACTTGAAAGTAGACACGAGTTCATGTATATAGGTATTATTTAACCTCTGCGCTTCTATAAAATTGTTTCCAAAAAAAGAAATTGTGCAATGGATGGATACATTTAAATACGGAATAATGACTTGATGGCTTCGGAGGATGAGGATGACGACGAAAGACGACGACGACGTGGACTCCACACAGGTAATATGTCGTAAGAGCAAAAAAGGGCAGAACACCTGGGAATCTCCGTAAAATATGTATGGGTGAGGGAATAGACGGTTAAAAAAAATGAATGAAATTCCTTCATGCAAGTCTTGCATTGTATGTGTGTGTTCTTATATAATGTTACCCATGCCTGCATAACAATTTCATGTAATGCACTTATGTACATAACATATCTTCGTTGACAATGCAAATACAACTATACTATCAACACATTTGCTAAAGTGCACGAATGACTATCGGCTAAATGATATTTCACAAGTATTCAAATGTAAAACTGAATATGTCGTTTAAAAGCATGGCCAATGTGTTTACATTATTGTCATGAGTCGTGAGTATATGTAGCGCATTCATACGGCAATCAAAATCCCGCTGCTGCTTTCAAAAACTACTGCTAGGGAAAATGAAAGGGAAAATATTCCAGCAGTTTCTACCGCACATGTGTATTTGCAATGGCAAATAAACGAGATAGTTACTTTTACATTGAAAAATTTTAAAATAATATTCAGAAACTGTAGTCATACTAGTGTAGAAACTATGGAGATAGCTACATTTGCCTCTTGAACAACATTATTATGCATTTAATATGCACCAAATAATTGCAATGCTTGAATGCTAGCTGAAAATCATATGACCAACACTGACGTTACATAAATTGCATTTTATACATCGTTTGTCCATGTTTTATTACATATATGTAATACGCCTATGTATGTATTACGTTTGTATTACAAATATCTATAAATACCAAGTGTTTCTACATCCGGATGGAAGGACGTGAAAAAAGTGTAAATTGAATAAATTGTGATGCTATATAAGAATTACCAAGATAGTATGCGACACTGCTGTCATTGTATATCTGCAACTTGCATCAGACAGATAAATGTCCAAATACGAGAATAGACCCTGCCCTTCGGAGTTTAAAAACGTCGGTGCATACAAGACTGTCTCACATCTTGTGTGACATATATGGTCACCCCATTTCTAGCACGTAAACACTGTGAGAAGGCGTTGTGTAATATCTGGAACCAATGTTTATAACGTGTGCTCGCACTTACATATGTATACAAAATAGTACAAACGAAGACGCAAACGTTACTTTTGATGAGTTAAAAAGTTACTATTGTGGTAAATGCATTTATGTATAGGTAATACTACATGTTAATACACTAAATACATACACATAAGTAAGTCAATGTGTTTTCGTGTGGGCATATATGCCAAACAATACTTAAGACCTATATATAATACATTATAAATGTATACACTACTATAAATGTATTATGTTCCACAACCCTAAAAAGTATTTTAGCCATTACAATCCAATGCAATTGTTACTATTTAGCGTCTTATTTCTTCATTGTGGATATCACTAATTCTTTTCCATCCAGTAACGTTTTAAATGTATTTTGGTTAAGTTAAACTATATAAGTGAAGCTTTATCCACGGCCTTTCCATACACCACAATAATACCAGATGGTCCAAGATGCATTGTTAGAGCCTAACCCTGTTCTCTCAAACGGTTTGTCATCCTCATCCTCCGCTCTGACTCAATTTAGACTTTACACGTGCATTTGCTTAACTTCTTAAAAGACTCCTGCTTAAATGTTGGGCTCGGAATTCTCTATATAAATCCCCTACATACATATAGACGCTCTTACAAAGTCAATGTGTAGAGGTTTAGTGGAGCTTTTGTGTTTTTGTTGGCACTTTGATTGTGGGTTAAACCATGTGCACCTATGTACGTTACGATTAGGACAATAAAGGGCACATCCGGATTGCGAAATTCTTAAGTTTGAGTTTAAACTTTGTGTATCGGCTTTGTGTCACACTCTTATGCACGCTCACTTGTAATTTCTTTGAAATCTTCAACTTTCTGGGATATGTATTTTAATTTAGTAGAGGAATTAATTTTTTTAATAAAAAATTGAGTAATTTACTATTTTGTAGGCGACTCGTTACTGTCGGAAGTATTGACTACAAGTTAGTATGACGAACTAAATTATTGCATTTAATGTCATGTTAAGTAATTGTGGAGTGTCATAGTTGTATAAATTAGTTGTTAGCCTTAGCTACGTTACTGGTGCTTACGATTAGTTTAGGAAGTAGATTCACATTGCTTTTATATTGAATTAATTTTGTATTTACTTTGAATTAATTTGTATTGAATCTAATTTTTACTTAATTTTTATTTCATTTATTTTGTATTGCTGTTGTGTTTCATTTAGTTGTACATTGGTATTTACTTTGTAATTAATCTGTATTTAATTTGTATTTATTTATTGTAGGAATGAATGCATTATTTGATAATAACTATTTAGTACTAGCCTAATCAGGATGATTTTATGAGGTAATTTAAATTCGCTACTACAGAACTCAACATGTAATTACAGGTAAATGAAATTAAACGAACCGAAAAAGTTTTTGTTACAATGTAGCAGCATATGTTATGCCCAGTAGACACACATATGTCTTATCCACATTTTAAGAAATGCCATCTAATATAAAACACGCTGCTCACACAGGATTTTCCGACTGAATTCCTAAAAAAGAGAGCAATAATATGGCAGAGGATGAGGAGCAGTTGTGAGGAAATGAGGAGCATCTGCTTCTCCCTGTAGGTTCCATTGAGAGAACATCTTCACCACGGTGTGTGAAGGCAGATGATCGCTTATATAGTCTTGTTCTTCAACTTTTCACAGGAGCATAATATCTTTTTCCCGCGATGGTAAAAAATACGAGTATACATATGTATAAATGCACTCTCTACAGATACATATATACTACTACCATACTATTTATAAAAGCTTTTGAACACACATACGTTCATTCATTAAACATCGCGATATTATATGCCGGATAAGAAGCCTTGACTCCATAATATAATTGCTGTTGTGTGCTAGCTCTTGTGTAACGTTCTTCTCTGTTGTGTTCTTCGGGTATAAGTATACATGTCATATACATACAGGTATACAGGAACATTTGTGTATTCACCGGCTGCAAACTCCTCACAGCTCCGTGTCTGCGGACCGTAAATGCCTGAGTGAGTGAAAATCAAACATTTTCTGCCATTTGGTTTCCCACAAAAGTCAATTCATAGAACGCATATGGCTCTGTCTTCTCGGTGGAATGATGACATTGAGAAAAAGGTGGAACATATTTAAAGAATTTTGGAGTGGAATATTTTATTATTATTTATCAAAGAATTATTCGGAGGGGCCGTTGAATTAAAACGTTTTTCAAAAATATTTAGTAACTAAATTAGTAATGAATTCCAAATTCTCGCCTAAATAAAAATAAACAAGCTGTAAATTTGTATCTTCATTTTATTAACTATAAAATCTTTTTAATTATAATAAATTATAATGAGTTATAATCATAATTTTTATTTAAAAAATCTTTATCCAGGAAATTATTTTAACTTAATTCAATTTTGTAAGCAGTTTTTTTCTACAAAATACATGGACAACCCTTGAAGCCACACTTGACTTACAAACGATGAGAGATGACAGGTGGTGAAAATTAATGCATTATTAAAAATTCTTTTTTACGAAAATTCCCCAAATGTTGCAAATTACAATAGCATATAATATATACATATGTAAAAAAAATTGTAAAGTTATTTTTAAATAAAAATTATGCTTTTACCCATAATTGCTTTTATATTTCATGCTCGTAAACACATTATTATTCTATTCTTACGCGAACAAAAATGAAATCATTACAATATCATATGGATTCGGTGGATTGTAACTTCACGTTGAAAAGCAACAGCAGCAGCAGATGATAGGAGACAGTTGAGAGCAGACTTAAATAAGTGAAGAGAGGAAATGAATTCATGATGCGAGGAAGAGAGAGAGAGAGAGAGAAAGGGGAAAAAACTTCTTGATTTTCGTTGTTGTTGTTCCCTATCAAATATAATATTATACAGTCAAAGAGGTAACAGCCCAGGTGTGGATGATATTGTCGGAGGAAAAAATTCAAAGACGAAAAAAGATCTGAATACACATATATTAGATAACACATTTATGGAGTTACATGGGTTTCAGGACTTACGAGAGTTTTTCATTTTTTTCCATTTGCAAATACATGTATGTATAAGATCTGGGTTTTAGACATTAACCAAAAATACAGCCAGCTGTCTACGAAATCTCCGGTCTGCCTAGAGTGCCTAGTCAACGGAGCTGAAATCTAATTGTTATGAATTTTTTAACACATTTTCACGAAATGTGTATGTATGTAGGTTCACATTTAGCCGTGAAATATTCTCAACCCCTTAGGTATGGATAGAGGCTAGACTATTTGGATTTTGTACAAATTAAATTTGTTTTTAAATGCAGCTATGTACTTGACCTATTTTGCAATATTTTGTAATTTATTTTTTATTGTAAACGTTAAAAACTTTGTCCCTGCTAATACAACGTTCAAGATACCTAGTATGTAAATCTGCTCATAGGAAATAGAAGCCTAAGCATTTGTTTTGCTACTGGAGCCCAGAGGTTAAATTGTATTACAATGGTACATTTACAATCAGTATTTTGTACTACTAGAGTTCATCGCATTGCTTGTATTGTTAATACATTAAGATTGGTGTGCAGGTAATTATGCAAAAGATATTTAAGGTTGACTTTCAAAACAAAAAATGTAAACAATCTAAGTTCAACCCATACGAAATGAAATAACAGTATTAAATAACATGATTTTATGTAAACAAAAATGCAAGAATAAGAATTAGGAGAGCCAGAAAAAGACTGGAAATTACTGTTCCTTGTTTTAATTGCAAAATTTATATAAGGAGCATATTATCGAATGCAATGTCAACTTTTGTGTTTCCCGACAATTCTCTCACATTTCTCCGACGTATGTATTTATTTCCCCCTGCTCCGTCAACCTACATTTAAATGTCAATACAAATAACAAACTTTCCCTTCGCACACATTGCCACGAGAGGCTATACCCACCAACTTACACATTCATATCCACAGCATTTCACTCTTGACTAACAGTCCGGGATTTAATCTTAGGGGCTATCTAGAAAACTCATTTAGGATTTAGGAATGTGTGAGACATATATAACGAACCCATTTTCCTAACATTTAATGAAATGAATGTTTATAAGCATATCGTCTTTTATTTAAATGTGCAAACATAATTATTTCGTGATATTTTACACACAAACAAGGAATCACTGACGTTCACGACCGAAATTGTTACGTCATCAGCAACAAATGTATTGTGTAGTCCTGCATGTTTCTCAGTTGTTCCAAAAAGGTACTCCGCTTCAAGGGTAAAAAGCTGGCGCCACCTGGATACTAGCGGATGATATGACCTTGCAATTGCTATTTGTTTTTTTTATCTCGTGTCACTCTGAGAACTCGTCAAAACTCCATACTATCCTCCATCACATCTCCAGCACAACTAAATAGTATCCACTGTGCAAACTTTAACCAAAAATCTCTCAGGGGTACATTAGGTTTGAAAAACTGTTGAATATAAATAAATTCTGGACAATTGCGTTCTGATTGCTTATAGCTAATAATGCAATGGGGTACAATTCTTATAGCTTTTCAAGATCGCAGGCGCGAAAATCGTCAATTTTGAATCATGCTGTCTTTACGTTGTTGAAACGACATTTAATTTTATTATTTATTAATATATGTATAATAATAATATTAAATCTTAATATTTATTAATATATGTATAATAATAATATTAAATCTTAATATTTATTAATATTAAATCTTAATATTTATTAATAATATTAAATCTTAATATTTATTAATAATATTAAATCTTAATCATTGTTAATAGCATTTAGCATTATCAATATTCTTATCCTAAATAAGTAATGTTTTATAATTAAAGCAGCGCGATTTGCCCGGCGATCCAGCGGCGCGAGCTAGCTTTTGATCTGATGCCACAAATACTAATTTAAAGTGCTCTGTATCTTTTAATAAACTCAATCAATATTGGTTTTTAATTAGTATAGTTTTTAAGTTGTTGTATCTTGCTTTTGCTTTAAGTCGTGCTTCAGCTTCACCATTTGAAGAAAATGTGGATTCCACGCACTCCATGGAACTAAATTCAACGGGATACGAAAATTGTCAAGCCGCTACCAATAAGTCAGCTAGAGATTCTAACACGAACTGGAGCATGGTCAAAACCATGCCCTTATCAGCAATATACAAAGGCCCAACATTAATATAAAAGGGCTTGAAGCTCTTCAGGAATTTATTGACCAATGGTGACTGTCGACGGGCCTTCCAGCTGTCAATCATGCTCTGGGATTGGTCATAAACAACCGCACAGGCAGAGAAGGCTATGATGAGCCAACTGATTACAGTTATACTAAGCAGGAGCATCATTATTCCTACTAGACCGCCGAATCTAATGCAGCCATATAGAGAATACACGGTCAGGAATAGGAATATCCACTTGTGAGCAGGAATTATTATCGGGCTGTAAATTAACATGCCGTACGAATGGAGCACTTGTAACTGACGAATATTCTTCATGAATATCTTCGGGTTGCGCACAGCATCTATTGTGTCGTAGTGAACCCTTCCAAGTCTGTGTATATAAATTTGATATAATTAATAGATGAGTAATAAGTTGATAAAGAAATATCATATGGTCATATATTTCAACAAATAATTTTAGTAATGAAAGGGAAATATGTAGCTACATACTCATTCTCCTTCATCCAGAACACCATTGCATAAAGGTACTCTATTGCTGGTAGGCCCATTAAAAATAGGTTTGCGACGAATCCTAATATATAATGCATAACGAAGAAGATCTGGATGCATTGTACGGTGATGTAAAGTGGTAGCGGAAAATCGGCCAGTGACGTCAGAAAGAAAGGCATTTTTGGAACGCCCAAAATACATATCGGGACAAATAATACAATTATACAGACCAGGACATATAAAGCCATCATTTTGACTCCTGCGTCATCATGTTGAACCTTGTGGAGGAAGGTTGTTTGTTTAGACTTGATAGAAGATATGTATGATCCTACGAAGAAGTATATTACATTCAATGCTAATATTTAATGGTTTATTAAATTCAGGAAAATTAAATCAATTTGGAGGAAGATTTGATTGATATTTGGAGAAATATTGTTAAGATTTAACTAAAGACAATAAACTAAACAGCTATTTATGTTGGGGAAAAGAAATAATTTTAATTAAATTAAAAAAGCACTTATTCCTACTTACGCTTAAACTTCATTGCCATGTCCACATACTGCCAGTGGAACAATGGATAGTCATCGTGGTGAAATGCCATATCCAGGCTAATAACGACTGGAAAAGTCGCCAGAATGCACACGATAAAGGTACCAAAATAGTAGGCCTGCTCAATTACCGTCGGACTTTCCCACTGAGATGCTTGGTATGTACGAAGAGAGAGCCAGGCCAAACCGATACAGACTCCAATGCGGCAATAGTTGTACATAAATTTGTCAAATGGTGTATTGGCAGTTCTCATTGCCCTTGTTTTTTGGTCCCATCTATGTGTAACTTGGAAAAAATAGTTTGACCACTGGTAGCCTTTGTGGAAATATTTTCCTGCAAGTGGGCCCAACATTATGCTCTAATGTGCGTGTGTCCTTGTAGCAACTTAGCAAACTTATTTTTAAATGATGACGTATCTTGTAAAAACAATACTTATTTTTCAAATAAACCGAGTGTTTTTGTTACAATAAAAGTTGTTTATATAAATAAATTGGTTGTTGACGGTAAAGACGATTTTTTAAATAATACGTGTACATGGATTTAAAAAAATTGAAATACACGATGAAAGTAAATTCATACAAACACAGCAGCAAATTAATACCTAGACGGTATGATTTACTTCGTGAATACTGTGCTGCAAAATATGCTTTTAAGATTCCACGTATAGCTATCAAATATTAAACCTTCATTTAGAATGTTCGAATGTTAAACCTCCATTTACAATTCATAACGATGTGATTATTATTATTCAACTTCATCACAGTCTCAAACTATTCAGTGTATACATACATTGATTTTTAATAGCGGAGACCTGGTTTACGTACATCAGTTAGTCATAATCATAAAACTATTTTTAGCCAAATATGTTTTGGCATGTGTTCATGTGGGATATGTTCACAAGAGATTTTAATCCAGGTTATGGTGACACGTAAGCCTTTGCGGGGACGACATATGCACAAATAGCCTTATCTGAGCTTTAAAATATTTAGAGGCAGTCCAGTGCCCCTTATAAAATGATGTATGTCTGTACGTCCGTACGTCCGACGACACGATTACCCAAAAACCACTGCGCCGATTTCAACCAATTCTACTATATTGTTTCTACTCTCGTCGTATAAGTCTTCATCAATTCATTTCGACTATTTTGGCTGTTTGCCTCAAAAGTCAAACTCAAAAGTGATGAAAATACAAATTATGCGCGTTATGGTCATCTATTCGCAAACATAAATGTAAAGAGCAAATTACTTCAGCCTGTCAAGGCAGAGAAATTTTAGGGATAGGGTCAGCCGCTCCTCATGCAAAGGTAGCGTTGTATGTCCGGATGCCGGTACGCACGATAATTCAATAACCACTTACCCAATTTAGTTTAAATTTTGAATACATTTGCAGAGTTTCTAAGCATGTATGTATTCATAAATAAACCAAATCCATGCAGGCGCTTCAGTTTTGAAACCTTATTTGCAAGCTCAATAGTTTGCTCGATTTAGTTGAAATTTTGTATATACAGTCCTCATGCATATACTGACTTTGTAGATAAACTGTATCGGTGTGCCCGTTGTTGAGTTACCCGGGTAGAAAAAATTGATAATTCAAAACAAATGATTGATTTTCATTACACGGTATTTCGACAGGTATCCATGGCAGGTACTTCAATGAACTTTGAAGTATGTACTTGAAACAGCAAAAACTTCGCCTAGATTAAATTGATTATAATTAAATTAATATTTTGTCATCTTTAGAAAAGCTTCTGTGGTGGATACCTACATAAACCATATTTCGGTCGTTTCGGAATTACGCGGACTTTTAGTTTGTACATATTGTACAAATACGACCACAAATACAACATACATACGTCCCTCGACAGGCGGAAATCGTTGCGAAGCGAAGATTATTGGTGTATTGTACCGTAAACTGTCGTTTACGAAAGCTGTTCATTGATCTACCAACAACTTGTTATTAATTCATCTTTGGCTAAATTGCGTTGACAAGATTTTACGATACCATTGACATTGACCCATATTTCATGGTTAAATTTTGTTCAGCTGACTGTTATTACTTGAAATAAGAATTTCATTTTATTTTAATTGTATATAGTATTACAATAAAATTTATTTTGGAAACGAATTTAATTAATATAATTTACTTTAATAAATTAATTTTTTTCATTTGAATTCCTTACAGTTGGACAATGGCATTGCAGGGTCATAACTATATACAGAGTTTATTACGATGATATCACAAGAATTTTGAAATTATGAAAAGGACGAGTGAGCATATTTACACTAAGAAAAAGTTGCAACGGATTGTTGAAGAGTTTAAAGGAGAAAAGGATGTTGTAATAATACATATTTATGTTCACTGCGATAATTCTGAGACGAAGGAGAAAAGCCCAGGTGGATGCAGGACGGAGGACATGGTCTGCGAAGCCCAGGTGTGATGATGAGAGGAAATTACTCAAATATCTTCCAACGTCTAAATGATGACGCGATAGATGTTTATTAAATACAGATACTTGGATGCTCTAACGATAAGAATGAATGAAGGACGGACTCCTTAAAATTTTATTTCTTTTTATCATGATTTTATCACTCTCATTTTCATAACCAGTAGATCTGCAAGAAATAAAGTACATATTAAATATTCATTTATTTGTATTTGATTATGAAGAAGCTGTGAAGTTATGTCTTGTGCATCTGAAAAGTTACAAATCTGTATCTTGAATTTAAACATAATAAAATTTATTGTTTAACTCAACATTTTTCCCATTTATTATTTATCAATGGGATTGAGTAAATTAACGAAAATTTAAAATCCTTATTATGTTTAAGTAAATCACTGATATAGTTGGAAATCTGCAATGTTGGATACTATACGTATAAACCTGCATACAAGCAAACTCACATTGTGAATTACGCCAGGAGACGAAAAAGCATTCGAAGACGGTAGACTTTAATTTAACCCGGTGTTTATTTTCCAGATCGATAAGTATCGACTGTTTTCACGCTTATTAAGACGCAGAATGAACTCCAGTCCGCCCACTGGAGTTGTTAATGTGTACATATTAACTGTAGCTCGTATTATGGCGTGTAAGAATAGAAAACGAGAAAAGCAACTTTGTAAAAATAACATGAGGTTCTTGACTATTCAGATCAATAAGTGGTTTACTCTCGATAATTTGCATTAAAATCGTTTTTACGGTATTCCTGGGTCGATTGTCGATTTTTTAATAATCCAATTATTCACATATTTTAAAATAAAATAATGAAATATGGATAATGATTTTTTACTGAACAATTTACATGATCAGGGAATTGTCTTTGGGTGAAAAATCGAGCCAGTTAAAGAGTTGTTCTGCTGAATACAGAGTTAGTAATTTTAACAGAATATTTTAACATTGGTCAACGTTGATTTTCAGAAGAAAGGCGCGTAGCCAGATATTGTCAAAGGGGGGCATTATTATGCACACACACCTATTTAGTTATAAAATTAATGAATTTTAGTATTCATTTAAAATTTTACTTCCCAAGGGGGGGGGGCAATTGCCCCTGTTGCTTCCCCCCTCTTGACTACGCGCTTGGTTGTATTTGCCTCTTTAACGAAGATACTCTTACAACATTGACGAACATGCAGATCCTTAACTCTGTTACAAGATAAAAATAAAGTTGGTAAGTTGCAATATTTTAGAGCATTAGACAGACTAAGAACGCGGCCATCTCCAGAACTAAAGCAATAGCAGCTACTCCGGATCCCAAGAGTAAAATTACAAAAACTGAATACAAATCAGATTCCAACAAACCAAGTGGTTTCGGGAAAGGTTTTGTATTTCCAAGTTCTCTCGATCGATAAAAATCATGACTATGCCAACGGTCCCAAAGCCAATATATCCCGGACTGGAGCAAGATTCTAACTCGATTGGGCACAGCTTGCATATTTGGATCATTTAAATCCGACACATACAAAAATTCAGTACTGGTCAAGGTCTCGTCCTTAGAATCTTTATTAGAATGCCAGTTCAAGTCCCAGAGATGATTTTTCTTGGAAATATCGTTGAACTTTTCTAAATACCTTTTCACTAAACCTTCATCAGTTATGAATGCCGTCTTGGTTGAATTTAAATTCGTCTGGACAACTGTTTCTAAGTCTTTCTTCAAGAAGAATATAATTTCATAAAAACCGTGGGAAAATAAAGATACGGATTTTCCCTGAATTGCTTCATGAAGCTCTCCAGCGTTAATTTGTTGTTCCTCCAACATTTGATATAATCTTTTGGTATAACGATTGATTTCGTACATTTCCATTTTAAATCGGCAAAGTTGTTCACGTCGTTTCCACGCAAAAGTCCCCGCTCCTCCGGATTTTTTCTCGTAATGACACTTACAGGGATCGTGTACTTCTGGTAATAAATTCATTTTTGCGGGGTATTTCTTCACTAAAATATTTCTCCACCCTCCAACTTCACCAGATACAAATTCCTCGCATTCGACACCCTTTTCGAAGACTTGAAATATTGTGAAGTTGGAAACTTGTTCCATTCGTTCCCACTTGGCTGTCGTAGGAATTACAGTCGCCAGACTTGCTTTGAGATTGCTTTTATAGCCATTTGAAATTAAAATTGCTATCAGAAGCCACTGTGCGAACATTATCTTTATCACGCATCGTATTCTGGAATTCTGTGGATTTATTGGACCAGTTTGGTGACATTGCTCAAGACAGACACCGGCCATCCAAATCATTGTTTTTGTAAAAGCTTCCATAACGTTTTTCCATTTTACTGGATGTTCCAGCGAGATGATTCCTGCGAGTAAAAAGCTAATTAAGATTGAAATTCCAACAAGTGCTAACCACGTTGAGTTGTCGATGGGATTTGTCAAGTTGTCAAATCTCGAATTTAGCGCTTTGACGGAGTCCGATGTGATGAATTTGAAACCTTGTTTCCGGCCTGTTCAGCATAAAAATATATGTTATTTACTCTAAATATTAATGTTTAACGATTATTTATTTTGTCTTATTATGATGAATCGATTAATTTAATTAACAAAAAATTATATTGCAATTAAATAAAAATAATGGTTTTACCTAAAACGAAGGCCGACAACCTCATTCCGGAATCAGTGGGATGCCAATAAGTTGTGGTACCGAAGAACGGGTTTTGTTTCCTAACAACTGATATCTTTATATTTTTAGCGACTGCCCGAGCCGCAGAAATATTCCAGGAATCCGTCAAGAAATGTGCAACAGATTCCCATTTGGTGTCTTCTAGATCAAAGAAATACTTACGTCCTTTAGACACTTCTTTCTTCAATTTAAAATCTAACAAGCTCGAAGCAATATCGGGAGTGTCCCAAGCAACCGTACTACCATTTTTTGATGCAGTTTTTTTCGTGGTGATCATTCCGTCAAAACAATTGGACCCATTTGAACAACTAATATTCTCAATTACTTCGCTCCCAGCTTGACAAACGGTGCACTTGTAAACTCCTTTTTTAAATTCTAGCTTATTAGATTGCTGGTCAATCACAAAATAATACCTTTCGGTATAATTCGACGAAGATACATCGCTTAGACTGCTATTGCTGAAGTTCCCGACAAAATTGTGAATGCTCCGCTCATTACTTTTTGGAGTAAAAATAATGTCGACGAGATTTCCTGCGTCAGGTGAACCAGTGATTGAATCCTGCAGGTAATCTTCTAACTCACCAAAAGTCATGTTCAAGTTTGAAATTATCCGGAAGGAACAACTGCTCTTGACTTTGTTTACGGTAGTGCCAGCTTTGTCATTACTTTCCTGATCAAAGGTTTGTAAGCGAAAAGGAACTGTAATTGTGGAGTAGTCAACTATTGCACGATCCCCATGCGATACAAATTCCAGTGTGCAGTTCTGCATTTTTCCAACAAAATCGGTTACATTCAGCTGTTGTGTAACATTTCTCCGTCCCTGAAATGCACTATGGCATGGGGGAACAAAATTTCTCTGCATTGTTAAGACTACCATTACAATGTTAGCGGTTAAAAATTTTGAAGGTCCTAATCCTGGCATTTTAGCCCTTTATCATGAAGTTGATTCCCTACTTGAAGCTGATTCCGAATTTCTGTTTCCAGTAACTCGCCAAAAAACAAGAATGAATAAGATATGTTATAATATATAGTTGAACTTGATAGTTCATACCACGTACCTTATACGTTTAATAATATACCTAATAATAAACAATAATTTTTGTATATTAAAAAATGCAATAAATTTAATGTATCAATCAGGGTTGTTGACGCATTTTATTTGAACATCTTCAAGCTTTTTGTTCTAGTTCATAAAAGCAAGAAAAAAAGCAAACATTGTAAACATGCTACGAAGTACATCAATCTAATTACAAAATGGCATTTGAATGAAAGCTTATTTGATTGAACACTATTTACTAGAGCTGTTGACTGGTTGACGTCACATCAACTGCGGTACAATAACTTCCAAGTTACGTCCCTCTGCCATAACATTTTCGATTTCTTCCACACTATAAGATTTAAAATAATTTATTTACATTAAAACTTTTTGGCTGCTTCTCATAACAATAAACTTAGCTAATGGCAAGGTTACAAAGTTACTCACGTTCTTGGCACTTGATTTAGAAGCTTGACTCCAGTCTCTGTAATAAGAATAACGTCCTCAATACGAACTCCGCCTGTTCCTCTGAAGCGCTGAATGACATCAGGAACCAAAAATTTTGATAATACAGGATCAGCTAAGGCTTCATCCAGTAACTGCAATTGCCCAAAGTTTAATTTTTAGTGTACTTTGATTAGGTTATTACTGGTTTATTATATTATTGTATGGGCGTATTTTGTTAAGATCATAAGGAATGTTTTAAAGTCTGAAAATAAAAGAATATTTAAAAAATATTTGTATAAATAAAAATAAAATACATGGTCCATGAAATAACATCCAGGCTCAATAGTCAAAACCATGCCAGCTTGAAGAGCTCTAGCTGTTCTCAAGGACTTCAAACCCAAACCTGTTGGTCGGTCTGGGCATCCTTTTAAGTATCCACCAACATCATGAACATCGATGCCCAAGAAATGTCCCAATCCACAAGGTTGAAATGTTCCTGCTAGATTTGCCTATCCAAATTATTATAAATTTACAAAACTTGATTTTTGGAGTAAAATTTAAAATGATATAATAGATTTTAGAAAAATTATACTTACTTGCATCATTTCATCAACGCTGCCTGTAAGGATTCCAGCCCGCTTCAAGTGTTCCAACATAGTCCGGTTTGCGAGAAGGTGCATGCTGACCCATGATACTCCTACGTTTTCCAAAAGAGTTCATTTATGAAGTATAGTACGATGCAACTTCAGTCTTTTATTATTATTTTATTGTTGTTAATTAGAAAAGGAAAGTAATTTGCTACCAACCAGGTTTGCATGCGTACAACACTTTGCGGTTAGCTTGAAGGACAGCATTGTAAATGATTTTTTGATCTTCAGTGAATTTACCGTTTGCAGGAAATGAACATGTGATGTCAGATGTGAAGCAATAATATTCGGCGCCCATATCGAAAAGACTTTGATATGTGCAAATTGTAGAGTAATCATATTATCATTTCGACATTTCTTTAAAATAAATTATTGTAGAAATTAAATTTGAAATCAAACGAATTTGCTTACCATATATCACCATCCAATATAGTTCGATCATTCGGAGCACCAGCGTGTCCGTAATGGAGCACTGACCCGTTGAACCCCGAACCACAGATGCAAGTGTAAGCGGCGCTTCGGCAGCCTCCGAAGTAATAACAGTAATTTTGGAAAATTGCCTCACATTGATACTCCTTCATTCCTACACGAATCTGTTTCATTACTTCAATATGGGCCCGCGAAGACACATCGCAGACATACCTCAACACTTCGAGCTCCAATTCGGTTTTGAATACTCGACTATAAATCAAAATTTCCAAATCAACTTCGATTTCATTACTTTCCAGTAAAATCTAGATTGAAATTCGTATAATTATAGACTGCTAATCTTCTCACCATTCAGCAATCTGATCGAATAATGTCTCATTATCAATCTTGAACCTTTAAAAACAAAAATAATACATGAATTAAACGTCATTAAATTCGTATCAAATCCTTCATTAATAATCATTATTATTTACATACAGATTTGTTTTTAGGGGCAGCTCAAGCGGCCTTTCATGTATAGCAGTGTACGCCCGTACGTCTGCTTGTATGATAACTCAAAAACCCGTCATCCGATTTTGCTCAAACGTGGTACACATTTTTGCACTGATATAAATCAGCTAATACTTCACTAATTATGCTCCAATCTGTTACATATTTCCCTTCTATGAAGACATTAAACTGTGCTATAGATGAGCAAAGTCGGTGGCTTAGTTTCAGAGTTTCTCGTGTTTTTTTTTCAAAATATTCATCCGAGTTTGCTGAAACTTAGTATACGCAGTCCCGAGGCATGGAGCATTGATGATTTCGAAGTTAAGACAAATCGGTCCAACATTTTAGGAGTTAACTGGGTTTTGACAAGTATTGAAAACACTTTGAAAACACTTGGGATAAGAAATACTGTGATTGGTTCGTTGATAAATAACGGGGTAGCTGTTATGGCGCTGCCCATTTTCTCAAGCACCTTCTAGGGGTCTAATAAATCGTTCCAAAGCGACGATTTTTGTTATTAATATTTTACAAATAAATACCTGCTCATCCCTTCAAAAACAGCTTCCAGTGCAGGTTTTCCACTGTCCGAATTTATTCCCTTCTGTAAATTATTAAAATAATCCCTGGTTTTAATTCCGAGACTATCAAAATATAAAGTCAAACACTGTCCAACCAAATAGTGTTATATATAACACTATTTAGTTGGACAGACTTTATATATACAAATAAACCTACCAAAGTGAGCAGTGACTCCGGGTTAAGAGATTCCAATTTCGCAGCAATCTGAAACACAAAAAATAAAATTGTTGTAGTAACAATTTTATAAATATTTAAATACGTTGGACTTAAATCGTGAGGGACGTATAATTTATCGCTTCTTTAAATAAGATAATAAATTAATTACCTCATCAACATAATGCACTTCATCAACGCCATAGCGAACTTTGTAGTCTTGTAATTTAGGGATGACACCCATCCAAATAGCATAATCTTGTGGCAAGCGGGGCACAAACAGAATTGACCGTCCGTCTTCAACTCGAATTGCACCAAAACAGTCTGGTTCCAACACACCAAATGCCCAGTGGAAGTACGACTCCTACGATAATCCATTGTAAATTCAATTTTAAGAAACTGGCAATATTGATTTGAAACTTAAAAATTTTGCTACCTTAATAATTTATTATTCCAACGTTGTTGTATGTTGGTTAACATTGTATTTTGACAATGTATAAATATTTATGCATAGCCGAGTGTAAACTGAATCAATAAACCTTATTCTCACACCTGTCTAAATAGCGGAACACTATCAGTGTCATTCCTAGTTGCATCCACTCCACCTTGCAAAACTATCAACGAATTTGGAGCTACGGAATTATTTTCCAAAATCCGTTCAATCAAGCGCTTCCGGTTCAGCAAAAATAATTCTGTTGACACAGTCAAGGTGTGCTCCCCTCGCGTGAAGAGCGGTTGACTAAAGTAAAAATAATAATAAATGTACACACTTGCTACATGCTACATACTTTGCATGGCAGATAATTTGTACAAGAAAACTTTCAGTGTAAAAAAACAAGTTTGTCACTTACCTTAATCTACTGAGCATAATATTTAATTTTTGATTATCAACAGCTATAATTTAACGAGAAATAAAATAATGGAATTTATGAAAAATGTTAGACATTTAAATTACTAATTTAACCAGTGGAACCTAAGTTGTTAAATTGTGTAATAAAAGGAGATTATTGTACTATTTTGTATTATTCAAGTTACTTATTATTATTCATAAATGTGTAGGATTTTTTCTTTCTTGTATACTTTGAGACTTGTTCCCACTTGAACTTTCATCAGCAGAATGAACTCTGTACAAGAATTAGTTCATGCGTTTGTACTGATAGATTGGAGAATCCAACGAAAGTTACTTCAAGTCAAGGTCATCGAATTTGAATACATACATACATATCTATAAAGAAACTTGCCGGAATATTTCATCATTCACAATTGATAAACTTTAGGTTTATAGGAAGGAGTCAAATTACACTCATGCAAAAAGCCAGTAATGTTGTTGAAGTATTCAAGTAATGTAAAGTGATTAAAATAAATATCTACAAGTTACAAATAAGATGCTAAGTAATACTGTGGTTTATCAAATAAAATAAAATAATTAAACATGACCCACAGTATTGGTAAATAAGCTGCATATTAATAATATTAGCTGAATAATATATATAATTATTCAGTTAATAAATAATCCCCGCATAATAGTTGGAACAAATATTGCTAAAATGGCTAAATCTCTACAAACAATGACATACACAGCTCACAGACTATATTATAGAACTATATAGTTTTATTTATTTATTGCTTACACAGTGTTTAGTGTACATAAATGAATGTTAATTTGTCCTCAGTTTGAATTTGTGACAAGCAATTGTAGTAAATTTAGTTTGCCCGTTCGTGCTGATAGTTTATTTTTGTGAATTTTTACATATGTTCCAAAACACCACATCATACATAAACTACATGTGCTATTGGGTTGGCTATATGTATATCTATGTATTAATATGTGTTAATTAAATATTAATTAATTAAATCAAATACAATTGCACATATTTACAGTTCCTGCATTGGAGGTTCGTCTCGAACAACATCACTAACGGGTGATTTGCATTGGTCATCGTCATCAGGATAAATCAAGTCCTGTAACTTCTCCTTTTCTTTCAAATATGGTTTTTTGACATTCATAGCAATGCAAAGGTCTTCTGGTCCTAAAGTCCCAAAATTAGGATCAAGGACGTGAAACGGTGGAGGCTTTAGTTTCATGACCTTGTTTCCAGTCCGTTTAGTACATAAACGCAAAGCCGGGAACCATTTTTCTATTCCCAGAGACACAATCGAAATTGCAATGCCAATGCCCAGTAATGCTACAACCACTACAACATGTCGGAGTTCTAGAATGCGCCTGACTTTCTCGTGGTACTGCTTATTCAAACACTTGCAATACTTGGCATCCCAACATATTCTGTTTTCGTGGCAATCAACATCACCAGTGTGATTTGTCAAAGAATCCTCTGTCTCATTAAACGTATGTGAGACTAAAAGCTGCCAAATTCCACTTATGTGCAGCGATGTCCATTTCATTTCAATTATGTGAAAAAGCCATTTTGACATTCCTGATTCTATAAAGGTTTTAAACAGGCTTTGCATTTCTGGAAAATACGGACCTTTTCTAACGAGAGTAAACATAAATTGTTGGATGGACTCCGTCGAGAGCTTCATAACTTCGTATCCATAGCAATTCTTTGCAGCCATTTTAATGGCTAAACCTTTCTTGTTAGTCAACAAGGCTGCTTCATTTCTTTGTAAAATTCGTTGAACCAAGTTCACGTTTGAGATCGCACCGCAATTTGTCTCTAACTTAGACAATAACTCCGAATAAACTAACTGGCCACTTTCTTCGAATTTTATTCTCAGAAGAGTTGCTGCCGGATTATTGACAACGTTCGCTTGCAATTTTTGAAACACACTGGTATTCTTGTCAATTAGGTCTTGAAATGTCTCTGGCGTGGCAACCGGGTTTGTTTTCATGAGAAAACTGATAAGTGTCCCTCGATACGTTTCCGAGACCATGATGCAGCAGAAGAGCCATGGAACGAAGGCAGTTCGAATCACATGGCTATTGTATGGGAACTTCTCGATCGATTGGTCCAGCAGAGGTCGTGCGGAAGTTCCAATGGCAGTTGCTATCACATCTGTTGTATTTTCTTTGTTCACCATGTTGGACGCTATGATCATCGCTACGACTATCATTCCCGTAAATATTGTTAGAGCAATTACCCAAGCATTCAAGGGACCCAATATGGCAATCCAAGAAAGTTTCGACTCGCCTTTTTTAATTACAAAGATCAATTTAAAAGAGTTTCCAAGTTGTACGAACTCATTCTCAAAGTGAAGTCCGTTATTGATCTTAGAAACTCCAAAGAAAATTGAAAATGAAAAATGACTATCTGTATTTTGTGCAAACTTCTTTCTTGTTACATGCGGCCAATGGGATTCCACGGTAAAATTTCGCGTTTCACCCAAAATCTTGAGCATGCAAAGCTCTGGGAACTGAGTAAGAGCTTTAGTTTCCAATTGATGAATTGCTTGCCAATCAAAAGACTCCGCATGCTGTGCTCCATTACTTACAATAACATTAGCTTCATTGTAATTTTGAACGAGTTTTCTAAACAAAATTTCAGCTGCAAAATTAACTCGCACCCAAGGATTCGGATTGCTACATGAGCAATAAAAGCAAAATACGATTACCCCATCCCTTTCATTGTTAACGTGTATTCCGTAACGAAATGGCGGACGGGTAGAACACGATATTAGTTGCTCTATTGGTGATGTCAAGGTTACTACTGGAATAAACACGTAAATGTCAGTAGAAACATCGTCTTGTGTAATCCTTCGCTGTATTGGGCTTGGCCATAAAAAGTTTTGAAGCCAGCTTGTTGTTCGGTAGTGAATCAAATACATTCTGGGTGTGGAATGAGAAAGTCGTTTTAAGGTAAATTTTTTGAGATTCTTGGTAACTTTCGACGAGGTCCAAATTTGGGTGGGCTTACAAATAGTTTGTAGCACTCCAACGAGCAGTTCCTCTGACATTTCAGGCTTTCCGCCGGAGATTTTGTAGGGTTCAAAAATTATTTCGAGCAAATCCTGCATTTTAAATTCCTGGAAATGGGTTACCAGTTTCTGGAAGTTATCAATTGTTTGAGTAATTGTGTTTGATAATAAATTTATTTGAGACATTACTCTGGGAGCCATGATCAACAGCAAGAGCACCGTTATTGGCATATAAGATTTCATTTTGTCGGCAAATTGTTATGCCTTTGCAAGTGTGAGTTAAAATGAGAGTGAAACGCGTTTTCCAAATTATAAAATTTCTTTGAAACTATATATCTTTAATTTTTATCAGATTAAAACTTTTTAATTTTCTTCAAAAACTTTGTCAAGAACATGCAATTTAACTTTAATCAAGATATCATCAGATGAAACTTTTGCAGGCATGATATAATAAAATCCTACAAAGATGTCAAATTGAAGTAGCCTACCCTATTTTTGCCTATTTTCTCCCGGCAAAAGCTTTGCCTATCCTATACCTACATTTTAAAATTACAGCAATTCTATTCTCCTACAAGGCTAAAATTTACGGCTTGCCTACATTTAAGCCTATAAAGGATCCAGTTTTGCTTCTCGCCTACATAT